>JAPKLY010002456.1:0-24852 GCA_026898435.1 Prunella vulgaris | reverse complement strand
CGACTAGAGAACACCCAAGCAGATGCTTTAGCCCGGTTAGCCACAAGCACCGGAGAACCAAGCATCTCAGAAGTGGCGGTCACAAAGTTAATTAATCCTTCAACATTTGATTATGTTAATCAAGTGTTGAAGAGGGGGCAATAGATAATCAATAGCCAGCAACAGTCTATCGATGATTGGCGAACACCTATCAGTAAATACCTATCCAACGGAGAGCAGCCAGGAGATCCATGGGAAGCACAGCGGATTGTGAAGCAGGCCGCACGATACACGATGGTCGAGGGGCAGTTATATAAAAGAGGAATCTCACTCCCATTACTCAAATGTCTTTCTTCGGAAGAAGGACATAAGGTGTTAAGGGAAATCCATGAAGGGATATGTGGAGGACATGCTGGGGGGCAAGCCTTGGCTTACAAAACCATCAGGCAAGGGTATTATTGGCCAACACTACGAAAGGATGCTTTCAAATATGCTAAGAGATGCTTGAAGTGCCAACAGTTCGCTCCGAGCATCCATACCCCAGCACAAGAATTGAAGTCAGTATATAGTCCATGGCCATTCGCTAAATGGGGTATCGACTTGATCGGCCCATTCCCTCCCCGGAAGGGAGGGGTAAAATTTGTAGTGGTGGCCGTGGACTATTACACTAAGTGGGCCGAAGCTGAAGCTCTAACGACGATAACCCAAGAGAGGATGATAAGCTTTGTTTGGAAGAACCTGATATGCAGATTTGGGTTACCACAGTCGATAGTCACGAATAACGGGAGGCAGTTTGACGAAAGTAAGTTAAGAGACTTTTGCACATCTTGGAACATCAAGAAACATTACTCCACACCATATCATCCTCAATCAAACGGACAAGTTGAAGCAGTGAATAAGATTTTGAAGCACATCCTAAAGATCCGGTTAGAAGAAAAAAAGGGTAGTTGGGCCGACGAGCTTCCGGAAGTCTTATGGACTTACAGAACAAGTACAGGGGAGACACCATTCACAATGGCTTTTGGAGTTGAAGCAGTCATCCCGGTAGAGGTCCAGCATCGGACATGGAGGATAATCGAATACAGTGAGGAAGCAAATGAAAATGATATGGCGGTAGAAAAAGACTTGATTGAAGAAACAAGAACCTCGGCAGAATTGAGGAATGCAGTCTATAAGCGACGAGCCGAGAAATACTATAACTCACAGGTAAAAGATAGAAAATTCCAAATTGGTGACTTGGTGATGCAAAGGATATTAGCAGTCCCGACTGGAGTATTTGGTCCAAAATGGGAAGGTCCGTTCAAAGTAACAAAAAGTTGGCCAAATGGGACGTACGACCTGGAGGATATGCAAGGTAACTCTTCGGCATACACATGGAATGCGACACACCTCAAGAAATTCTACCAATGAAGATTTATGTAAATTTTTCAAGGAAACCTTGCTTGTCCAACATGTATAGGGGCAAGCAGGTCCGTAATAGATGGAGGCAAATCTGTAAAGTTATTATTCTATTGAATAGAGAGGTTTCCTTTCAAATTGATGTATCAAAAGATGTCTCAAGATATAAGCTCTCAAGACTTACGAGTCCACAATAAAGGCAAGGTATTGAGACTAACCCTAAGGTTATAACCCTTAAAAGGGAGTCCTTACCAATCAATAAGCCTACATCCAAAGAGATGAAAAATAAGGTGTAAATTCGCGATTCCATAAAAAGGAAAAGTAAGACGAATCAATTAAAACACCGTACATCAAAAGCGAGCACTAAATAATTAAGACAAAAGTATCAACAACAGAAGCAAATATAAGCGAAAGCCAATAAAAGAAAAACTGCAAATGCATTAAACGGCAAAAGGTGTTCGGGTACATATAGGGCACCTTCAAGGGCGAAAAAGCATAAGTAAAAACGTCTCCAAGGACAAATGAAACAAAAAGGAAAAGACCCATCACTTTACTGGTCGCCAGGCTGGTCGCCCACCTGCTTGCCAGCCTGGTCGCCAGCCTGTTCACGGCTCTGATCCACTGGCCCAACGGCCTGCTCGCCTGCCTGGCCGCCCACCTGCTCGCCGGCGCCCGAAGGAGAAAGACCAGGGAGGACTTCGAATGGAGATAGACCCTCAGTGTCCACCATCGCATCGTCCTCAGCATTAATCTGAAGAGGCGGATAGTTTCCACCGATGATCTTAAGTGTCGAAGGCACAACACTTAAGTCAACTCCCATCTCCTCAAGATCCCCGATATCCACCACCAAACCTTCCTTAAGAGGACGTTCGGTAAGGAAGTCGGTGAACTCCTTCTTCAGGGCTGTCCAGGGATCCTCGTTCTCACCAACAACATGGTGATAGGCCCGAAGATTCTCAGCAAAGGCATAAACAAAGCCAAAATCAGAGGACTCTGCTCGGATATCCGCGACGGCTTCAGCGGTATAGCAATCAGTATGGGCAGCCTTAAGATCAACGAGTTCGGTCCGGGTGGCTTGGAGTTCTTTTTCTAGCTCAGCAATCTTTCCCCGGGCAACCCTGCTCTCCTCCAACTGTGCCTGGACACTTGCCAGCTCAACCCGGAGACCCTCAGCTTCAACCCGGGTCCTCTCAGCACTTGCAATCGCCGATTGCTCGGCATCCAGAGAAGCCTTAGCTTTGGCCTCAAATGTGGCAACTCTTTTCTTCATCTCGTCCGTCTCCTTCCTTAGACTGTCATTCAACACCGAGTATGACTTCTCCAACGTCACAGCCTGCTCGATAGCACGTTGAGCGGTGATAAGGGCACCACTCGAGTGATGCATGGCTGTGCGGATGTTATCAGTCAACGACTGATGATGGATGATGGCGTCTTGTGGTTGGGTCCAGTGACGGACAGCAGACTCAACAGCTCCTCGAACCGGGTCCTTGAGCTCATTAAGAGACTTTGGAGGACGGGCAAGTGCAAACTGGTGGACCAGCGGGCTACGATGCTGATAACGTGTAGGGTCATACCTGCTTAAAGGGCCATACAAGAAAATGTTAGAAGTATGAACATGTTAGAAGTATGAGGCTCATACCCAGCTGCCCGCTCCTGGTCCCATCCCAGGTATATGATGTCAGTTAATTGACCAATCGAGCGGATAGATGCCGGGGCATTCGGGGTGCCAGTGGAAATGGGAGGAGTAGTCTCCAGAACCTCGACCCGACCTAATCCTCCCGAACTTGGAGGCCTTGAAACCCTCACCCTCTTGGTTGCCTCACTTTCACGCTCAACGCGTGAGCCGTCACCCGGTTGTAATCGGCGATCGCCGCCACTCGGGGAGTCACCCGGAGTTTGTTGAGCTTCGGGGCGGGGGGCTCGAGAGGGGGCAGAGGATCGTGTGCTCGGCCCGGTTCCAACAATTTTCTTGGTAGTCTTAGCAGAAATTTGAGCTGCTAACACCACGGATGGGGGATCCCTCTTGGTACGTGCCATCCCAAATTTCTGGTTCCAAGTCTTAAAAGACGGAGGGATAGCGATAGAGACTTCAGAAGCTGCAAGCATTAAGAGACAGAAAGAGTTAGAAATTTTGCATGAAATCTCAATCTCAAAAGTACAAGACAACCTTACCTGCGGGATGGGCAACCTGAGCTCGTAGGTGGTGAGGGGTTGTGATCAGCCCCGAAGCAATGCGACAACTGGTCTTGTTTAGATAGTCAAAAGTTCTATCCTTCTTGTTCCGGCGACAAACGAGAATACAGGTGAACTTAAATTCTTCAGACAAGCTCGTTTTCTTCCAGCGCTGAGGGATCAAGCCTGCAATAAAAAAGAACAAAGACATCAGACACAATATCAAAAAAAAAATATATATAATGTTCAAAACATGCAAACAAGTCCTACGCTGCAACTCGCCAAACTCAGTAGGGGTCATAATACGTCCCCCAAGACCCTCATTGTTGTCAGGAGCCCGCCAGTCACCGCCGATAAAAAAGAATTGTTCCTTCCAGTCTCTCACTTTGTTGGGCAGTCCCTCAAGGATCTTCATGTCGCTCCTGGCCTTAAGGTAATAATAGCCCTGGCCCTCCTCAGAGCACTTGCTAAGGCAGAGGGTGTAATTAACCTCTTAAGGAGTCAGGCGATCCTTGTACTTCTCCAAGGCAAAAACCGTGCATAGTGATATCAGGTACGTCCATGCGTTGGGGGTCAGCTGTGTGATCGCTAAACCCGTTGTCTCCAAAAAGTTCCCAATGAGGGGGTGCAAGGGTAACGTCACACCAGCAGCCAACGTATGCACGTTTATGGCTGTTAATCCTTCCGGGGGGCGGTCAGCTCTTTCTTTCGCCCGGTGAGCATACATAGTGACGTCACAGGGAATATGATACTCCTTCCGGATGTGGTCAAGATCGTCCTCATCAATGATGCTTACTACGGTATTCGCCTTGAAGTTTGTGCGGTCATCTTTTTCAAGTTCCCGATACTATCGAGGAGGTGTTGGGAAGTCGGCAGCATATCGCTCGTAGTACGTTCTCCAGTCGAACTCTTGTGCAATGCCTTCGGGGATGGACCTCTCAGACATGTGCGGTTGAGGGAAGCTAACAGACTCGAACCACTCAGTGATAGAGTCGTCGCTATCGCCACTGCTGGAGAGTATCTCTACGTCCTCCGTATCATCCCCCTCTGGGCGAGCAATGGGCTGCTTGATTTCTTGCTCGCCGATGTGCTTGCAGGGATGCTCGCCGGCCTCCTCATTGGCTTGTTCACCTCCTTTCTCCAAAAATCGGTTTACCTCTTCAACCGCGGAATCAGACCCCGCCAGATGGACTGAGGACAAGCCCGCGATCGGGCCACATTCCTCTATGTTCTCCACCATGGGCCGTTTGCCCGGATTCTGGTGAGAAATCGTTCGGCTCGAGGATGACGACATGGATTCGGGAAGAAAGAGGAAAAGACAAGGTTGATCCTAGGGTGTGATTAACTAAGGATGGTGGGCGTCGTCAACAAAATTCCAATCAGAAATTCTGGCAAACAAGTGCATAAAATAGACATGCAAGAATTAAAAGAAAATAAAGGTAATGTAAAAAAAAAAAAGAGACGAGAGGAATTGAGAAATTACCTGGGATGTTGAGTTGCAAAACCGGTCGCCGGAGTAGTGAAGATTCCTAAAAGTCGTCGGAAGGAGTCCGAAGATGAGATCGCCGGAAATTCTAGAAAAGAAATGATGAATGAAGAAGAAGATGAATAGTGCTTAGAAAACCCCTATTTATATGTTCGGGTCAAAGTGAAAGAGGGAAAAGAATTTTAGGGACCAAGTTGCAAAACATTTGAAAAGTCTCTGAAAAGGCACGTCTTTTCATGCGACTGATTGGCGCACGAAATGAGAAGGCGCCTCATTTTCCGGATAGTCGCCTTAATTGCCGAAGAGAGAGAGAGCGAGCAAGAGGGCGAGCACCATGGCGAGCACCAAGTTACTCGCTAAGTTGCTCGCCCAATTGCCCGCCCAGTTACTTACTTACATAAATAAAGATCAATTCCAGTATATACTTTGATGTCAGATCAAAGCATATACTGAGGGGCAAATGTTGATAAAAGGATCTAAGCTTGAAGATTAGATAATAACCAAAGTATAAACAAGCAAGAATGTATAAGCTGCTCACCTACGTGCTCGCCAGGATGCTCGCCCGAGCCTGGAGGTGTCAAAGTAACAAGCCTACGTGGCCATTCCCCAGTTGCTCGCAACAATGCTCGCTGTGCTGCTCGCCCCCGTAGTCGCCTTCAGTCTGGATATGACAAGGCAGCAAGTCAATAGGATAGGCCTACGTTGCTCGCCAAAGTGCTCGCTCCCTTGCTCGCTGCACCGCTCGCCCTCTTGCTAGTCCCTTCTTCGAAGGAAAGAAGGTTCAAGATGTCCAAGGAACCTTCATGAAAGGTTCGAATCATAAGGCTGGAGTTAGTGGAGCAAAACTTTGAGGGAGTGACAAGTGGAGGACACTTGTCACCCCCAGAAGCCATATGGCTTAAAAAAAGTGCCCCCTCACTAAATAGAAGGTATAAATACTTGTAATAAACACATTTGTAAGGATCTGAAATCCAAATACAAAGAGCTCACCTATAAAATTTCTCTCTCTATAATTCTCTCTATATTACACTTAATAATTCTAGTGATCATCTTTTAATTATTGTTTGAGTGATTTCCATAGACCAATTAGCCACATAACATTATAATTAGTAAAATCATTCAACAATAAACACAATGTCTTATGCACTCAGGTTTCAAAACAATGATGAATGAAACAAGGAAATTAAATATGCAGGACAAGAATTTAAATAGCAGAAAGTAAATAGACCAGGTTTATAGTGGTTCAGTGTCTATAAAAAGACCACCTACATCCACTGTTACACCACTTAGGTGCCAAATTCACTAAGATGTGATCACTTAGATCAATACAAGTAGTTCCCCCTTAGAACTAGGTTCACTCAGGTTTCTATTCTAAAAAGAGATTAAACTACCCTATTCACTCAGAATACAACTCACAAAGAGTTTTACAAAACCTCACAAAGAGATATCTACACTAACTAGAAATATAAAACAGGTGAGGGAACAACAACAAAAAGGTGTGATTCTTTCTAAGAGAATCCTAACCAACTATCCTATGAATCACAAAGAATAAAATGATTAAAGCTCTTTCAGAATATTGCTGGCTGTAGACTTGCTTAGGTTGAATGCTTGTATGCTAAGGGTTGTTGTTGTTGTCTCCTCTGAGGACTTCTTCTATTTATAGATGGAGTGGTGTGACTTATCCATTGGAAATTTCAAATTTGAAATTCAGATAAGGCTCCTCTCTCTCTATTGGCATGTGTGAGGTGGTCCTCATCCTTCACACAGGATAGTACTAATTGTACTATTGTCCTTTCCTTCAGAATTCTGCCCTCCTTGTAACTAATCTTCATTATTCTCCAGATTCTTTAGAAATAATCCTCCACTTAAGTACAGTTTAGTGAGTGCTTGAGAGCTACACTAATACTGCTTAAGGGTCTTCATAATCTTTAAATAATCTCTGACTTGTACCAACTCTTCAAACGGTTCTTTGCAACTGTAGACTTCAATCTTGCAGCTGTAGAGTCCTGTCAATATAAAAATTGGCTGTAGAGAAACCTTATAGTTGTAGAATCATGTCTTGACTGTATAGTGATCAAATATACAGCTGTAGACTTCACTTACAACTATATGTTTTCAACACCAATTTCCTTAGCACAAGTGTTAGAACAAATCATCAATTTAAACACATTGTTTTGCACACATCAAAATCTAAACCAAGGTACTTAACAATTTTCCCCAATTTTGATGTTGGCAAAACAAACAACAAAACAAACAACAAAGACAATAAGAAATTGTCTTAAAAAGAACAAACACAACAAGAAGCGGAGCAAAGCAGGACAAAGTACAAAACACCAGAAGATAAAGCAAAACACAGAGCACAGAGCTGCATTAAATAAAAAAGGGTTCAAGATACAACTTACAGTAAATAATTAGACTAAAAACTAAACAGTTTTAATATCTAATCTAGAATAGAGTCTTCATCTTCTCCTGTGCTTGTGATCTGCATCTTCTTCTTCATCCTCATCATCAGAATCTTCATCTTGGGCCTTCAGAATTCCTTGCTCCACTAACTTCATGTTTTTCTCATCTTCTTCAAAGTATTTCATCATCATCTAAAATTCATAGGCTTCAAAGTCTTTTTCCTCCTTCTTTGATCTGAACTCCTTCTTAGGCATTGGATTACTTCTGATCTTTCCACCAAGGAGGCGAGCATTATCTCCTTTATACAATGATCCATCAGCCTTCAGGTTTTTGAATTTTTGAAATATGTCCTTCTTGAGCTTAATTCTCTTAATCACAGTATGCCTGTTGCATGTACTCAAGAATTCCTTCTATAAATTGTCAAATTCAACTTTCATTTGATTAACTCTTTCCTCAGAATCTTCAATAGGTACCATGCTCAATGGTTGAACATTTAAAGGTTGATCAGTCACAACTGCTGTAGATTCATCAGAAATTTTCTCTCTTTGTCTTTCTTTCATTTCTTTTTCTTTCTCTTCCTTCTCTTTCCTTCTTTCTCTTGATTCCTTCACTGTTTGTTCCCAATAACAAAAAGGTTTTTGAGATGATTGAACTGTAGGTTTCTGAGCTGTAGACTTCGGGAGCTGTATGATCTTGCCTTCTCTAGAGCTTCCCTTCATCTGCTCTGATTGAGTTCTCTCTTCAGTTTGATCACTCATGGACAAGTTTTTAGACTTTGCTGCTTCAAGTTCTTTTGCCCATGATTTTCCAATATCCTTCACATTCTCAAGGATATCTTCAGCAACCTTTTCCCTTTCTTTAATCTCTTTCTCTATCTTGCTTTCCCCCTTTTTGCCAACATCAATATGTGACAAAATGGTGTTAAGCTTGCTCATCAGTTCAGTTTTCAGGGTCTCATTCCCAGATATCAGCTTGGTCATCTCATTCTTCATTCCCTTCACTTCTACCTTTTGATTGATAAAGTCATCCTTCATAAGCTTAATATCTGACTGTTGATTAATAATTTCTCTTGTCTTCTGGCTACTCTCTTTTCTGATATCTTCATTTTGAGCCAGTAAGCTGTCCACAACAGCTTTGAAGTTTTTCTCAAGAACTTTCTTCTCCTCTGAGCTTCTTTCCTCAAATTTCTTTACAAGGTCTTCCATACCTTTTCTCACATTTTGAGAGATAATAACATCAGGAACTTGTTTGACTTGTTTCAAAATTTCAGCTTCAATTCCTTTGAATGATTATTCCAAATGCTTAAGTTGAGAGACAACTTCTTTGGGTGTCATTTGAGGGTTTGTATCACCGTCCTCTTCTTCAAATTCACCTTTCCCAATGACCAATTCTTTTCCTTTTGTAACCTTCTAAGCTTTAGAATGCACCAACTCTAAAGATGTAGAGCCTTCAGTAGAAGCCTTCCTCTTGCTAGGGGTTACAATCACTTCAGTAGAGAACTCAGCAATATAATCATCTATATTTTCTCTCTCAAGAGCTGAGTAACTCTGCAGTGGGGGAGTTCCATGCCTATAGATTTCTTCTAGAGTGAACATTGCAGGTGGAGATTGATGAAAAATGCTTGTGACGGAGTTTGACAAGTCTTTTGCACTTTCATCAATGTCCTTAGCTGTATTATCAACAACTTGCTCATCAACTTGAACAATATCAGCAGTTTGAATGTCAGACTCCACAATCTTATCTTGAATTTCAGCTTGAGCTTGAGCCTGTGCACCACCCATTGGTGCATCATCATTGCCATCTTCATCTTCATCAGGCTTTTATTTAGGCTCTTTGCATGGGGAATCATCTTTTCTTGTTTCCTTTTCTTTCTCAGATTCAGGTTGATCAGGATTAGTTTCTTCAACCTGTACTGGATCTGCAGCACTAGCTTCTGCAGACTCCAATAGAATGGCTTCCTTAGCCAAAATAGTTAAGCCCTCAGCTTCAACTATTTGGTAACTACCTTCACTAGTCTTCTGTGGCAATTCTTCATCACTTTCTGAGCTCACAACATAATACTCAGCTTCAGGATCTTTCTCAGTCATGAGAGCCACTCTCAAAGCTTCAGCTGCAGATTTGGTGATTTTCTGCGTTGGTGGTTCTTCAACAATCTGCTTCCCTTTTCCTTTGTTTTTTCTTCTTTTGTTAGCAATAAAGTCATCAATAAAATTAGGCTTCATCAGCTCATTGAGGTCACTGTAACTTGTCCAGTCAACTACCCACTGGAACAAATTCTTTTCCTCAACTGTCAACTTCTCAAGTTCCTCTCTCACTAACTTCCACTCATCAAATCTTTGTCTTTCTTCCTCAAATCCTTCTACCCTCTCAACTGTAACAACAGGGAGTTGTTCAGTTTCAGGTTCAGGAACCATAGCCTCTTCAAACTATTACTCAGTAGCTTGTATCTCAGACTGCACAATTGGCAAGTCTACAGCTGTAGACTTGTTAGCTTCAACTTCTCTAGCTTTCTTAGAATGAAACTTTTTCTGCCTCTTTTCCCTATCAACTTCATCTTCTGAATCTGTAGGTTCATCTACTAAGATCCTTCTTCTTACATCCTTTATCTTTTTTTTTTCAGTCTCTTTTGGTGATCTGATTAGGGTTATAATTGCATGTTTTAGCACTCATTTCTATATGCTTTTTGTGATATTATGTTCATATTTGACCCTATTATGTGATACTTCGTGTATTTAACCCTTTTTGGCTAGAAAGTTGTGATTGTAGATGAAAACGAGCAAAATAAGGAAGAAATGAGCAAGATTGAGAAAAGTCCAAATTTTGGAGTTGAGCAAAATGAAGAAATTGCTATCCTATATTGAAGGGCTTGAAAAGAGGGTCGCAACATAAAAAGAATCAAGTCAATCAGAGTTCTAGAGCTCAAGATATGATAAAAACAAGGAAGTCACGTGTCGACCGAGACTAAGGCCTCGGGCGACACGGACTCCTTCCTCGGAAGACAAGCCTCGCGCGACCTAATTACCTATAAAGATAGGCATTTGTCGAGCTAGATGTCGACAAAGCCTGGTTGATAGTTGCTCAACTCTTGGACGACAAGAGGGCCTTTTGTCGAGCAAGCTGTCGCTCGAGTGGTCGACAGGCCTACAGTTCTTGGGCGACAGCAGCTCAGTTTTCTCGAATTTTCAGGGCTATTTTCATATTTTTGCACGTTTTAATGAAGGGAATCTTAGTCAATGATCCAAGGGCACTATATATACTTCCATCTCAGATTTTCTAAAGGACTTTTATCATTTTTTTAGATTCATATTCTCTTACTAGATTAGGAGAAGTTAGAGGTAGTTTCCAAGTGGTGTTCTTAGATTTCAACTTACGATTTTGACGATTACTTGTGATCTACCATTTGGATTAACGATCAGTTTTCTCCCGCATTCTTAGCATAGCTCAAGCTACATTTCTACCGATTGATTTTCAATTTCTATTGTCGAATCATTTTCCAGCTTCTAGAGGTAATCTTGTAACTTTTCATTTCCAATTGTAATAGGTAAATTATTGAATTCTTTGTATAATTCCTGCTTAATGATGATAGCTATTGTTTCAATTTCTTTTATGATTACCAAATTAGCCATGGGCTAATCCCTTTGTGTGTTGGTGTATGACTCCTATGGGGTAGTATGGTGATTATGTTGATGTTTTGATTGCTATGAATTGTTGTATGATCAATTCTCTACATTGATGGATTGTATGAATGCCTTGCATGTGTAGTTGATCATAAGGGCTATTAGGAGATAGTCTCAATGAGAATTGGCCTATTTTCCTAAATCTTCTTGTACTAGGCCAAATGCATGCCAAGTGTTTGATTAAATTCCTAAGATAGTGAGAGCTATACTTAGTGAATAGGAAGAACAATTAGAGGCTTTAATGTGTTATTAGGGAGACCTCTTGCATGTTAGAGTGGCTTACCAATTGATTGTACACAATTCCATGGCATGAGAAAGTGATACCTCACTATATGAAACATAGGATAGTACACTAGCACACATCTCTCACACTCGCTCATTTTGCAATCAAAGGTGATAGGTAGTTTACAAGTTTGACGCACTAGTAGACGTAGATACCAAATCCCCTTTATTTGCTTTGTGTTTTTGTATCAAGAACAATAGTCTTACCTTACAAATCCCTGTCTCCTTTGGGTTCGATATAAAATAAACTTGGTTATGCTTGCCATTGCAATAACGATCGTGTACACTTGCACATAGACACCTTTTAGCTAAACAAGTTTTTAGCGCCGTTACAGGGGCGACTGCTAGTTTGTTTGGTTGTTAGATTTTTGTTGTTTGTTTTTTATTTTATACTCTTTGTGTGAGAGTTTTGATACTTGTGGTGATGTGTGTTTACATGTTTTTTCTTTGTTTCTTTGTGTGTTCTTAATCATACGTGGTGAGTGTTGATACTTGCTTATTTTTGCAGGAGTAAGCTCAATTGAGATGGACGAATACAACCATTACTCGTATTCTCCACAATATCTATATTCTCCTAATTCTTATACGTATCAACCTCACCCATATCAACCACCACCTCCGCATGAAATTCCTTATCCTCCTAACCCTTACTCTTATGAGGATTCATATTCCTACACATTACCCTCTCCTATTCCTTCAAATCATGAAGAAGCTCCTCAAAGCCATATTAATGATACTCTAGTTTACATCCTAAATCAACTTGAAGAAATTCAGAAGGATGCCAAAAGAAGCTTTGAGGAAACTAATGAGAAGTTTGATAAAATTTTCAAATCTCAAGGAGATCAAATCTAGAGCTTGGAGCTCCAATTGGAGCAATGGACCAAACAAGCCCAAGAGATTTGTGAAGAAAAGTTGTAAGAGGAAGATGGGGGTAATGTAGATGATGAAATGGAAGATAAGGAAGGAGAAGATTCAAGAGGAGGAAAAGAGAATGATCAAGAAGAGGAAGATGAATGTCCACTCGTGGACATGAGCTCCATAGAAGAACAACAACAAAATGAAGTGGAAGAGGAGTCTATAATTGAGATAAGTATTTCTAAACCATTAGTCTCTTCCACTTATGCTTACTTTGATAATGTTGTTTATATTGATTACGTCTTGCCTCTTGATATAATTGATCATAAGTTAGAATTGCGGACCCTCTTGAATATATTTGATAGTAAGAGATAGGGGTGGATTGGTTTAAAAAGAAAAGAAGAATTTTCGTGTGCATATAAGTATAAATTGAAAAGGAAAGTGGGGGTTTGGAGTAGAAATCCTACATGTTTCCTTAGTAATGATGCTTTGAGATTGTTTGATGGGGAGGAGGCAAAATATCCTTTGCTATTTAGTTAACATTGGTGAGTTTCCGGCTAGGGGACGTTAAATCCAAGCTCTATGTGGGAGGCAACCCACCCTTATATCCTTTGAGTATCCTTTGTTAGTTAGATTTTTGTTTTGTTTTCATGATTTTTGGATTTGGAAGTAAGTTGTGCTATTTTCACTCTTGATTTTTACTTGTGCTTAATTGATAGTTTGGGGGAGTTTATATTGAGATGGTAAGATTGGTTTTGGATAGTGTTGTGCATGATTATACTTGGATGTGTGCTTAATTGCTTAGCCTATGCCATATTCATCATTCTTTTCCAAACTTTTAGGATTCACAATCCGAAAAAGTTTTAGGGGGGGGGGTGTGATCATTCTTCAAATGGGGTATTTGATATTGATTGATGATGTTTGTGGTGTTTAAAAATTGTTTGAAGTGGTGTAGAAAAATTAAATTAGGAAATGTTGAAAAAAGGCTCTGACTGAGCGGATGGCTCAACTGTCTGAACGGCTCACCAAGGCTGATTGAGTGCGTCTTCCGAGGTAAGTTCCTTTCACCATTTTTCTTGTATTGTGTTAGGATCTCTGTGATAGATGTTTTGATGATATAATAAACCAATCAGCTTGTAATAGGACCAGCTGAACATGTTAGTCAGCTGATGAGTAGTTAGGATTAGATAGGTTCAAGTGAGGGGGAATCTACCTTGTTGCCTAGAAGATCCGAAGCTACCATAGAAGAGAAGACCAGCTGAGACCTTGTGGACCTAGCCAATTTTAGAAGACAGAAGATTTAAGCAGCTGACACTAGAGCATCGAGAGCAGATCATCAGAGAAGTTAACATCAGCCGATAGTTGAAGAGCAGATCAGCTGATATCAGAAGATTAGCTCATCAGCTGAGAGCACGTCGCAGACAAGACAAGGACCATGGATAAAACACTTATTCAGAAGAAGTCAAGAAGACCAGCTGAGGTGCACACCAGCAGACTTGCACATCAGCTGAGGTCCAAGTATCAGCAGACTGATACACCAGCTGAGGTTTTGTGCTCAGCCCAGATTCTTCGGAATCAATTTTAAGGGTAAACTTGCGACATAAAAGGAAGATTCTCAGAATAGAAGATCAATCAATTAAGGGGACAAACTTGATTGATTGAAGATCGCGAAGACTGATGGGAATCAAGAAGGAAATTCAATCAATCACAATGATTGATTGAATACGAGATTATAGGATCTCAGATTTCTAGTCCATCCCAACGGCTAGTTATTTGATCCTATAAATTAGAGTAATAGTGATAATTTTTCAGAGGATTTACACGCACATTAAGCTAGCCAATACTCTGTCAGTTTTATCACTTACGCTAAAAAACACCATCCATACTTATCCTCTGTAAAAGCTTTGTAGAAGCTGTGAGAAGTCAATTGCAATTATAGAATTGACAAGTTGTAAAGAGAGTAGTACTCTCAAACTCTGTAAGTAAGTGAGTAAGTGAGTTAGTGGAGAGCCCCTCAAGTCCAAGTTGGATTGAGGAGAGTGGATGTAGGACAGTTGGTCCGAACCACTATAAACCCCCTGTGTCTCTTCGTATTTCTTTCTGTTCTTATCTGTGCACATCACCTAAAAACCGATTTTCATTAAAAAAATTCCGCACTATACATAGCGCACTATTCTCAAAATTCAGACTACCTCAAGTAGTCTGCTGATTTTCTGTATAAACCAGTAAAATTGAAAAAGGGTTTTGAATCCTTACAAGTCTATTCAATCCTCCCCCCCCTTCTAGACTTGTTCAAGTGTATTCTTCCATAAAACCTTCCTTTGGGACCAACAAGTGGTATCAGAGCTGTGTGTCCAACAGACCACAGCCTGAGAAAGCTCTTAGTGGTCACCTGGACAGATCCCTGAAAATCTATTTTTAGAAAAGTCTGTGTGCCTTTTATCTAAACATTTGCAGATATGTCTTCCTACAAAAATTGTGGATCCAAGACAAGGAAGCTGCCTGAATTCTCCATAGAGGATTATGATTACTGGAAATTCAGAATGGAGAATCACCTTGGAGCCATTCATGATCGGATGTTAGATGTTCTGGAGGAAGGGCCAATCAAGTTCTTCTGGGAAGGAGTAAGCGATGGCAAGACTCCAGAAGCTGAAATCAGTGAAAGAAGGAAGACAGAGAAGAAGAAGAGTGAACTAAACAATGCTGAAAGAAAACTCTTCAACCTCGATCAAGTGGCCAGATCAGAAATCATTGAGACACTCTCCAAAGACTATATAGAGAAAATCAACGTGCAGAACTGCTAAGGAGATGTGGGAGAAACTCTCCTTGATGTGTGAAGGGACAGATCAAATCAAAGATAACAAGCTTCAAGCTGTTCTACATACCTTTGACACTTTTAAAATGAAAGTTGATGAAAACATTGATCAGCTAGATATGAGGCTGACAAACATACTGAATAAGGCAAGCTCCTTAGGAAAGGATTTCTCGGAGAAAGAGATTAATAACAAAATTCTGAGATCTTTTACTCCTAGGTGGAGAGTGAAGGTGACAGTAATTAAAGAGACAAAGAATTTATCTGAGATGAGTCATCATACGTTGCTATCTCATCTGAAGGAACATGAGTTTGATATCCAAGAGGAAGATCAAGAAGATGAGACTCCAACTTCATCAGCCACAAAGAATGTTGCTTTCTCTGCTGCAGCCGATAGTCAAGAAAAGTCCTCTGCTCCAGAGGACATGAGCTTAAAGGAGCAACTTGCTTTGTTGACCAAGAAGTTTGACAAGATGTCAAACAAGTTTCAGAAATATAAATCTCATTGGAAGAAGAATAAGAGTGATTCTTCCAGAAGATACCAGAAGTCATCTGATGCCAGAAGACCATCAGATGAACAGGAGACCAGCTATAAGTCTCCAGAGAGAAGGAGGGAACCAAGTCCCAGAAGAGGAGGAGATGGTGTCTGTTTCACTTGCAACAAGCCAGGACATCTCAGTTATGATTGTCCTCAACTTACTCCAAGGGAGAGAGAAGAGAAGAGGATCAAGAGAGATCGCATGTTTATTGATAAGAGAGCTCTGCTGGCAGAGGAGGAGAAGCAGGATATCAGCTCATCCTCGTCCTCATCTGATTTTGAATCAGAGGATGATATCTGCCTTATGGCTAAGGTGGAAGAGGTAAATTCTCCTACCCCCTCTGTTAGCTCATCTTGCTCCTCTACCTATTCTATGGAGTCAGATATACACAAGTTGTTATCTGATCTCCAATCCTCCTTAAAAGTTTGTTCTAAGCTGGAAGAGGAGAACACAAGTCTGAAAGCTGAAGTTTTAAGCTTGAGACAAGATCTGGAAAGTGCTAGACTACCAGTGATATCCTATGACTCACAAGCTAACAAGTCTGCTGACTTAATAGCCAAATGTGAAGAACAGGAGAAGCTGATAGAAAAACTACTTTCTGAGAACACTATCTTAAGTGAAGAACATAATCTGCTGACAGCTAAGTTCGATGAACTCTTCAAGAAGAATGAACTGATAACCAAAAATTCACAGCAGCTTCAGCTGAAAGTGGATCAGCTGACTAAGGCAAAAAATGCCGTGTCTAAAATAACTGAATCCTCACAAACTGTGAATGACAAAAGGGGTCTTGGTTATCCCAAACCCAAACCACAAAAGAAGAAGAAAGGTGACAGTGGATTAATTAGGGATCCTCTAAAGGGTAAAGGGCCAGCTGAGCCTGCATCTGGATCAGAAGGGCAGAAGAGCAGAGGGACAGAAAAGGTCCCAGCTGGACAGAAGAGCTCCAAAGCTCAGAAGTCTGCTGGTGATCAAAAGGTTTCAACAGAGCAGAAGAGCACTAAAACTTATAAGCCTGCTGACAACCAACATAAATCCAAAGCTCAGAAGTCTCGAGATCAGAAGAGGAATCCAAGTCATAGCTCAGCTAAGACAAGGAGACCTCAGCAGAATCAGCAGAGGAATGATAAGCCTGGGTCATCTCGGCAGAGTAAACCCAAGCGAAATAGACCACAGCCCTGGGTTACTTATAATGTGACTAAAATAGGCAAGCCTTCACCGGCTAAAGTTTATGAGTCATTCGGAGGCTTAAGCTGAAATTATCCTTTTGAGCAACCCACCTATAAACCTGCTGTTATCACTCATCGCCCCAGAAAAGATCCTCTGAGGGAGATGATTTTTGTGGACAAATATGGTAGAAGGTTGAGATCTCCTAAACCTCATAAGGATGATCTCTACCTGTGGATCCAGAAAGTCGATACTAACCAATCAGGACCCAAAGATAGGGTACCTAAAGCCCGAGTTTTAATTTCAGGTTAACTCTAGCCCTATAGAAAGAGGAGAAGCCAAGGGCCATGTCTGGTACATTGATAGCGGTTGCTCGAAGCACATGACTTTTGAGAAGCATCTTCTCCAGAACTTTGTAACGCTGGATGGGCCTAGAGTTGTGTTCGGTGACAACAATTTTGGAGTCACCAGAGGAGTTGGCACTCTGCTGATCAAAGGAACAAGAGTTGAAGAAGTCTATTATGTAGAAGGGCTCATGCACAATCTTCTGTCTGTATCCCAATTCTGTGACAAGGGATATTCAGTAAGATTCTCTAAGAACTCTTATCTTGTTATTAATGATTTAAATGAGTAGGTGCTACTAACTGGCCTCAGAAGAGGTAATATGTATCTTGCAGATTTTGCAAGCTGTCCAGCTGACTCATGTTTGGTTGCTAAAAGCTCATCTGAGATCAGCTGGCTCTGGCACAAGAGGTTAGGTCATCTGAACTTCAGGACTCTCAACAAGGTTGCAAGGAAGGGTCTAGTCAGAGGTCTACCAAATGAGGTGTTTGCATCTGAGCAGAAGTGTAACGCCTGTCAGAAAGGAAAACAGACTAAAGCCTCATTCAAAGACGTGCAGAGTACTTCAACAACAAAAGCACTCCAGCTGCTTCATATGGACTTGTTTGGACCTGTCTCACCTCTTAGTTTCAGTGGAAGGAAGTATACACTGGTGATTGTTGATGACTATACAAGATTCACTTGGGTAGTGTTCTTGTTCAAGAAGAATGAGACTATGGTCAAGATGCTAGAGTTGTTCAAGAGGATTCAGAAGGAACTGGACCTCAGCATAGTCAGAATCAGAAGTGATAAAGGTATTGAGTTTCTTAACTCTGTTGTTTCTGACTATTGCAGGGATAATGGTATTCAGCATGAGACATCAGCTGCCAGAACACCTCAGCAGAATGGGTTAGCTGAGAGGAGAAATAGAACCCTCAAGGAGGAAGCAAGGACTATGTTAGCTGAATATCAGACTCCTCAAAGATTTTGGGCAGAAGCCATCAATACTGCCTGCTTCATCCAAAATAGGTGTCTACCAGTCAAGAGACATGGGAAGACTCCTTATGAAATATACAAAGGTAAAACTCCTAACCTTTCCTCTGTCCATACTTTTGGGTGTAGGTGTTTCATCCATGACAATGGAAAGACTAAGTTAAAGACTTTTGATGCTAAGGTTGCTGAAGGAATATTCTTAGGATATTCTGGAAGTAGCAAAGCCTATAGAGTCTTAAATAAAGTCTCTCTCTGTGTGGAGGAGACACCCCATGTTGTATTTGATGAATCGTTTCATGAGTACAGCAAGGAGAAGCTAGCAGAAGAGGTGGATCAGTTGAATCTGTCAGATAAGCCTAATCTGATTAAGGTAGTAGTACCTAGGATAGAATCAGACTCAGATTCAGATGATGAGCCCAAATCAGCTGATAAGCCCTCATCAGCATCAGGTGATGGCACATTGACTCCTGACACTAACCAATGGGGAATTTCAGACAAGACCCAAGAGGAGCAGACTATGGCACCTCAAAGGGGAAAGAAGACATTGTCTGATTTCCCAGCTGAACAGATTCTAAGAGATCCAAGTGTAGGTGTTCAGACCAGAAGAAAGCTAAACTTGGGTGCTCAATTCAGCTGTTATGTGTCTTTGATAGAACCCAAAAATATCCATGAAGCTCTTGAAGACCCAAACTGGATTGTAGCTATGCAAGAGGAGCTAAATCAGTTTGCAAGACAAGAAGTTTGGACCCTCGTAGAGAGGCCCAAACATCAGAAGATCATAGGCACTAAGTGGGTATTTAAGAACAAAAAGGATGAAATGGATGTAGTGGTAAGAAACAAGGCAAGGCTAGTAGCTCAGGGGTATTCACAGTCAGAGGGGATTGACTATGATGAAACATTTACTCCTGTGGCAAGACTAGAAGCCATTAGATTGTTTCTGGCCTACACTGTTTTCAAAGGGTTCAAGGTATATCAGATGGATGTCAAGTCAGCGTTTCTGAATGGAATCCTGGCAGAAGAGGTTTATGTGGAACAGCCACCAGGATTTGAGATTGGGAACAAGGTTTATAGGCTGCAGAAAGCTTTATATGGACTAAAGCAGGCACCTAGAGCCTGGTATGATACTCTATCACAGTTCCTACTGGATAGTGGATTCAGTAAAGGAAAGATAGACAAAACCTTGTTCAGAAAGGAAGACGGAGATGATATTCTCTTAGTGCAGATCTATGTGGATGATATCATCTTTGGCTCCCCCAACAAACTGATGTGTGATGAGTTCAGCAAGCTGATGACCAGCAAGTTTGAAATGTCCATGATGGGGGAGATGACTTATTTCCTTGGATTGCAGGTAAAGCAGATGTCCAATGGAACGTTCATTAGCCAAGCTAAGTATGCCAAGAATTTGATAGAAAAGTTTGGAATCAGTAGCAGCAGAGAAGCTAAGATTCCAATGATGGCAAATTTTAGCATGGATCCAGATGAGGCTGGTGAGAAAGTGGATCAGACACAATATAGGGGACTTATTAGTTCTCTGCTGTATCTCACTGCCAGCAGACCTGATATTAGCTTTGCAGTAGGTGTGTGTGCAAGGTTTCAGGCAAATCCTAAGAAATCTCATCTGGAAGCAGCAAAGAAGATTGTAAAGTATTTGAAGGGTACTTACAATCTAGGCCTCTGGTACCCAGCTGATGACAATTTTCAGCTGAGTGGGTATTCAGATTCTGACTATGGAGGGTGCAAGATTGATAGGAAATCAACTTCTGGCACATGTCAGTTTCTAGGAAGCAAGCTGATATCTTGGTTCTCCAAGAAACAGACTTCAGTAGCTACTTCCACAACAGAGGCAGAGTACATGGCTGCTGGTAGTTGCTGTTCTCAGCTGCTCTGGATCAGACAACAGCTGAGGGACTACCATGTGATCACAGAAGAGATACCCATCTTCTGTGATAGCACAAGTGCAATAGCCATTACTCAGAATCCTGTTCTCCATACTAGATGCAAGCATGTGGACATAAGACATCATTTTCTACGGGATCATGGTGAGAAAGGAGATATCAGGATGGAGAAAATTCATACGGAGAAGCAGAGAGCAAATGTTCTTACCAAACCCTTAGCAGAGGTAAGATTCAGAGAATTAGTAGCAGAGTTAGGAATGATAGATGGAGGGGCAGTTCTATAGAAAGAAAGTTTTTGGGTAAACGGGTAGTCAGCTGATACCCAGCCGAGGACTATTCTGCTGAAGTAGTCAGCTGATCCTTACATCAGCTGATCTGGTATGTCTACTTATTCTTTCCTTTCTTTTCTCTATCGTGTTATGTCTAACTTGATACAGGGATAAGTTATGAAAGTCAGACAAGGCCACTTTGCTTCAGCTGGTCCATGTCAGCTGACATTAAAGACCCAGATGAGCAGAAAAGATTTTCATAAGGATCGCTCTTATCAGCTGATTTTGCCACGACAGCATCTCGATAAGTATTTCTATGATCTTTATGTCGATTTTTTTTAAAAAATTCTATTTATTCTATCAAATCTTTTCAAAAATTAATAAATCCCTAATTTCTAAAAATTATTTTAGAAAATTGGCAATCAAATCTTTTTGTTTACGAAAAATCGGGGATTTATTACCTTTTTCAAAATAAGGTGTCAGTTGTAATTAATTTTAACACCGTCTAAATCTTCTCAGAAAGTGCTTTCATCATTACCTTTTTCAAAAAGGGGAATCTTTTGAGGCGGTCAAAACCTTTCGAAATCCTGACACCGACGCATTACCTCCAAAATACTCAAAGGTCATTTATTCTGGACCTTTGATTTATGTGATGCAAGATACAAATCTACGATCAAAACTGATCGGTTTTAATTTTAGAAAAACTGCTCATATCTCTCGATACTTATATATATCCCTTTAAACTTCTTTCTGAAAACTTCTGTTCCTAAATCTTTCTGCCCGAAGCTTTCCTGCATTCTATTCTCTTTGCACTCAAACTCTGTTTTGAAGGTATGGCATCTAAGGCAATGCAAAAACTCTTCAAGGAAAAGATGTACACAGAGATGTGTGTCGATTTCGACACGACTAGGGTTCCTGAAATTAGAGAAATCCTAAACCTTCTCCAATATCAAAATCTCCGAACCTTCATCTCCATGACCCCCCCTGACCATAAAACCTTAAATTTCTATGCCTTCTAATTCCTTCTTAGGGCCCAGTTCAGCACAGACTCCATCGGCTCCTTGGTTGATGAAGTAGCTGTTGTTATCTCCAAGGATGCTGTCGCTGATATCTTTGGCCTATCCTCCACTGGTGTCCAACCCCACAAATACAAGGAAGCTGACTACCTGGAGACTTTTCAGTTAATGGCCAGGACGAGTTACAGGGACCCCACCACGAACCTGAAGAAATCCATGCTGAGGAGGCGGTTTCGGTTCCTGGTGGATGTGGTGACCAAGGTCATCTTGGAGGAACAGGGGAGTTTGGACGCCATTACCAAACTCCGCCTGAGTGTGGCCCGCACCATTCTCGATGGGGTGCAAGCAGACTGGGTGAGTCTGCTATGGTTCCGCCTGGAACAAGAGTCCAAGAGGTGCTTAGTGAAGGAGGTGAATGGGGAACAGGTTTACAGCTTCAAATCCAAGTGTTCCATGGCCACCAAGATCACTATTCTTCTGAATCATCTGCTGCCCCAGCATGAGTGGGATGAGGAATGGGTTGTTGAGTACAACCACACCAAGTTCTTAAGGGGAAGTAACTTGGACATCATTGGGCCAGCTGACTCAGATTCCAACGCTGATATAGTAGCTGTTGCCCCTGGTCCTTTTGTTGGTCATGGGAAGAAGCAGAAGAGGAAGGCTCCAATGCCTGCTGGAGGTGGTAAAAAGAAGAAATCCAAGAAAGAAACCACTCCAATTCAAAGGAAGCTCTCCTTTGATTCTGATTCAGATGAAGAAGTGGATACTGTTGTGCTAAGCAGTCTGAAGAGGAAGAAATCTTCAGCAGAGAAGCCTACTCTGCTGGTTGATGAGTCTTCTGGAGAAGAAGAGCAGGCTGTAGAGGAGTCAGCTGAGAAGGCTGCATCAGATGAGGATTCTGCGACTGGCTCTGATGAAGAGGAAGAGGAGTCGGAAGAGAGGGAGTCAGCTGAACCCTCAGTAGCTGAGACAGAGGTTCTTCATTCCTCTGCTGATACACCATCAGCAGACACACTTATAGCTGCCTCACCTATCAGGTCAGCTTCTCCTACACCCTTTTCTGATCCTTCCCAACACTTCTCAACCCCAGCCGATCCCTCACCGTCACAAATCCCAGTTGGCAATGAACCAGAGGAGATGGCTACCTCTGGAGAGCCTTCAGCTACCCCCAAACCCTCTCACCCTGAACCCATCATTCTCGATAACCCCAACTCCCCCTCAGAAATGGCAAAACAAGCACGCCTATCTTACCATCGTTCAAAGGGGCCTCTTGAACGAGGGATGATTATATCTGCCCTAGCCCACATTTCCCTCTACATCCCTGAACTGAACCCTTACCCAGCCTACCAAGACATCCTTGCTGATGGCCTAGCCTGGGCACAAGCACGAGAGGGGCCAGTCACATTCTTTCTGGCCCTAATTAAGGAGATGGGAGAAGCAACATTCACTGAATGGGAGGAAATTCTGATGGATGCATTGGAGGTTAAGGCTCCATCCCAGCTGACATCCCCTGAAGGACTGCGAAAGGTGGCTAGAGCTCTGTTGCTCAAAGATGGAGTGGCCCTGGACTGCCCTGAAACAGCAGAGACTGAGTTTGTTCCTCCAGCAGCAAGCTTTGAGATCTCCCCTACTGATCAGGTAACTCCTGCACTTTTGGAACAATTAAAAGGCTATTTTGATGACCACATCAGGGAGGTCAAAGCTACTCTTCTGGCTGCCAAGTCTGCTGCCCCCTCTATGATTGAAACTCATGTTCATCAAGTCCTACTGGACCATCACAACAAGCTGAAGGAAGCTATGGAGGACATCTTGTATGCCACCCGCATTGAATTCTTCAATACTCTCCAGAACTTCAAGGCAACTTCCAGGGCTTTCAATGATGATGCATCTGCTTCTCTTGCTGCTGAGTCTGAGAGATTCAGATTGGTCTCTGAACGGTTGGAAGGACCAATTGCTGAGTGCAAACACGGTCAGGAGGACCTTAAAGATGTTGTGGACAAGCTTCCTACTTCTCTACCCTCTGCTGCAGTAATTGATGATATCCAAAAGGGGGAAGAGAAGAACTCAGCTGCTATTGCTACCTTGCAAGCTGAGATGGCCTCTCTGAGAGCTCTTCTGGTGGATAATCAAGGGGTTCTATCTGCTAGGATAGAAAATATTGAAGATTACATCAACACCAGGAAGATGGCTGCTCAGAAAACTCAGGAGTTGAGAGATCAGAAAATGGCCGAGGCATTGCAGAAGCAAGAAGTTGTTGCTGTAGAAAGGGAGAAGAAGAAAAGAATTATGAATGTTGAATTGGACGAAAAGCTGGCTAAGGAGTTGCAGCTAGCTGAGAAAGAAACCCCTGAGGAGAGGAGGAAAAGGCAGGAGAGGGAGATGAATGATGAGCTTGAGAGGAGATATCAGAGGAAGCTGAAGAAGAAGGGGAAAGCAGTAGCTCAAGGCAGCAGGACTAGGAGTGGAAAATTCATCAGAGATCCAAATGAGCCTCTAGTTGACGGACCAATTGATATGTTCTACAATCAATTGTCTGATGAGCTGATGGATCTCTGGAAAACTATAAAAGCCAAATCTATGATTCACTTCTATGTTCTCCGAGGAGAAGATACCAGAGGAGAAAGAGAGAAAAACGCTGAGTTCAGAGATTGGTTGAAGGAGACTTTTCCTAAGTTCTTCAGAGCTATTACAGAATAGATGCTTAAGGTAGAGGTTCAGCCAGAGTTGCCAGAAATTGAGTATCTTCCTACTCCAACTGATGTGAGTGGAAAGATACATTGGGTGGAAATCAGGAAACATTGGCTGCAGATCACTCAACTCTTTCATCAGCTTTCTGACAACTCTCTGCAAGCTTTGAAGGAAATAGAGAAGAGATTCTTGGACTGGTTGCAAGTTCCACTCAGTAGCAGAAGACCTCTCCTTATGTAATAGTCCAGCTGAGTCAGCTGAGGATTAGGTATCTTTACTTCTGTTTGTTATTTCTCTTTTGATTATTAATAAAGCTTTATGATTCCAGATAACTACTTGTTGTCAGCTGCGTTTTGATTCTGTCTAAAAGATCTTAATTAAAGATCTTCTTTTCTGTCCTATGTTGATCTTGATTTTGATTGCAAATGCTTATCTGTTCAGATCAGCTGAGTTGGTTTTGATATCATCAAAAAGGGGGAACTTGTTAGGATCTCTGTGATAGATGTTTTGATGATATAATAAACCAATCAGCTTGTAATAGGACCAGCTGAACATGTTAGTCAGCTGATGAGTAGTTAGGATTAGATAGGTTCAAGTGAGGGGGAATCTACCTTGTTGCCTAGAAGATCCGAAGCTACCATAGAAGAGAAGACCAGCTGAGACCTTGTGGACTTAGCCGATTTTAGAAGACAGAAGATTTAAGCAGCTGACACTGGAGCATCGAGAGCAGATCATCAGAGAAGTTAACATCAGCCGATAGCTGAAGAGCAGATCAGCTGATATCAGAAGATTAGCTGATCAGCTGAGAGCACGTCGCAGACAAGACAAGGACCATGGATAAAAGACTTATTCGGACGAAGTCAAGAAGACCAGCTGAGGTGCACACCAGCAGACTTGCACATC
>JAPKLY010002455.1:8014-20755 GCA_026898435.1 Prunella vulgaris | reverse complement strand
GCGCCTAGCTACACAAGCCAGACCACTACATATCATTTGAGATACTTCGCCCGTAGGCATTTGGGTAATAACCTCGTAACTGGACCCGAAGGTCAAAACATATTTTCATCTGCATGCACCAACAGTCAATATAATATTCAAGGCAATACAGTAAGTGCCACCCACCTTAAACGCTTTCCTTTTGTAAAAACAATCACCGTTCTTTTCACCCAGAAATCCTCGTCACCATTCTCGCACTTACACCTAGCACCATTCGTTACGTTTCAGTTATTGATGTCTTAGAAATTCTTTTAGATTTTATACAAGTTTGTCCGAAAGGGGACTTTTGAGCACTTAAAGTCTTATTCTCTTTATTCTTATCACTTAAGAAAAAATATACTCATAAATTCAAACAAGAGAATATAACATTTTAAAATTAGCAAGAAAACTTTATGTACTAGACATAGCAGGAAAACATGATGTTCTAAACATAGCAAGGAAACATAATATCCTAAACTTTGCAAGGAAATATAATATTATAAACTTGAAGAGTATATAGCACATACACCTTAAAATAGATGAGCATGAAGTATTTTAATGTCCTAAACATTAAATAAAAAGAACATATAGCACGTAATTTGCTAAGGTTTTAAACTTGCAATAACTAGTGTCCTAAACCTTTAAATGATAAACATATCATCATAAAATTAGAATAATGAGTTCAAAATCATGCAAACAAAATTTCATACATAACATTTTAGAACTTCATATCACTATCACATCATGCTCATCAAATATGATCTATTTTAGAAAGAAACAATTTGAAAAGAAATACCTTTTATTTTCTATTCTTAAGTATTTTCTAAACACATTTTAATACAACCAAAAATCACAAAATTAGTATAATGAGATCATAATTAGGTTTATACCACCCAAAATTTGTGGCAATTCATTTTGTAAGTGAAAATTTTAGGTTTTGGATCATGTTTAGAAAGAGGACAATGATTTTCTTAGGTTTCCATAGAAAGTTCCAACATCACGACCTTAACAAAAATAATTTTCGTAAATATTTAGGCTAGTTCAAAAACTTTGAAATAAAGCATGGAGATCCCTAAGTTCACGTAGTATTTAATAGTTTATTTCAAAAATGTTGTGCTTGAGCCGATTTTTCTAAAAAATCCAAAGAATTCCAAATTTGGGGACTTCTCAAGGCAAACAAGAAAATATAGTCCTTAATCTAAAATCAACACCAAACATCATGCCATTCACTTAAATCATGCATTCAAATAGAATTTATCAACAAATAGCCTTCACTAAACATAGAATTTAGACTAGTTTTATGATGGAAAACATTTACTCGACTTCTAACAAGAAGGTAACACATGAGTAACAATATTCAAGTAGGGCAGTTTGCATTTTGGACTACACTCATACAAACTTTGAGCATTTTATAAAAATATCAAAACTCACCCAAAAATCATGAAATTTTTACAGTAACTACATCATCAAGTCTAGTTCATAATAAAATTTATTTCATGTAATTTGGTTTAGGAAAATATGTGTTTTAGCCTTGTTTTCAAAACATGGCAGATTGTTCCAGAAATTCCAGAAACTGTGCAACTTTGGAAATAATTTTGGTAAAAATATTTAAACACCTCTAAAAATCAAGAAATAAATCATGAAGGTACTAAACCTCATGTAGTATTTTACCAAAATTTTAAAAATATTTTTCCATGAACTGATTACTCCCAGAAAATCCATAATTTCGAAATAAGGAGCATTTTGTCACACGTTCGTAGAAAATTCATAACTTATTAACGAAAACTCCAAAAATGCTCAAACTAGATTAAAATGAAAGATAACTTGATATAGTTTCCAACCATATGAAGATAATCCAAAAATATATAACACATGAGTTCCGAATCCTGTAAGAAATCCGAGGTCAGTGTATAGAGTGTGTGGTTTGTGTGCATGCTTTCACTTACATTTTCTATTCCATAACTACCATGCCACCAACATTTTAACACCTTCAAAAACATCATCCAAGACTTCATTTATCATGCATTTGAACATTAAAAAGTGACAAAGTCCTAAGGTTTCATGGTATCTAAAAATATGGAACAATAAACACACATAGCTTACATACACATGCAAGAAAACCAAATGTTTTGAGTTGGGGTTTTACAACCTTTGGAGCCTTTTTCTTGTTAATAAAAGAAGCTTTATTTGTCCCATGACCCTTAAGCTTGTAGGAATGAAGCACCCCTTGGAGGAATACTTTGATTTTGAGCTAAAACAAGGCAATAGAGTAAGTTAGGAAAAATAGAGAGGAAAACATGAACTTAAAGAGAGAAGGAGAGATGGAGAGCTTATTTTTTGCTTGTTGTTGGCTTCAAAACTTCAATACAACTTCATAGATGACTTTATACATGAGAATGAAAACATCTTATGGTTGTAAATGGGAGAAGAAAATTTCCTTCTCCCTTGAAATGATAATGGCCGAAAGTTGTAAGTGAAGGGGGACGAGATGCTTTGCTTGTTTTTCTTTCATTGGTTTCTTGTCAAATGAAGGAAGAGTATCAAGATAATGTATATATATAGGGAAATGATGGTCTTGGCCGAATTTGAGTGTAGGAGAAGGACAATGGAGTCAAGGTTAGGTGTACCTTGGTTGAAAAAGTGGAAAAGGAGGGAACATGGACCCCTAAATTGAGGAAGGACAATTGACCTTCAATTTCCTCCATTCCCAGCAGCATGGTGTCGGTCATAAGGGTATTTAGGAGGGAATTTGAGTTCTAACTGTATTTTGGGACGCGATATGGTTTTCGGTGTTGAAATCGGATATTATTCGGTTGCGTTTTGGGCTCCGAAAATTAATATTTTGATCGTTTTGGCACACTAAATTTTTATATCTTGTATTTATTAATCAAACCTTGTATTTAACTCATTTTACTAATTAAGTCTTGATTAGGAACTGTAATTACCCGCCGGATTGACGATTTTTGAAATTTAGGGTTTTCGGTTCGACATTTGGCAACAAACGTCTAAATTTTTGTTTAATAATTCTTTTAAAATTAAAGGCCTTTAAAAGCCTATTTAGGACCTTATCTTACTCATTCCATCGATATATTTAAGTCCGATTCGCAGTTACGGTGCTAGGAGTGCTTCCGGTTCCGATTTTGGACCAACCGTTGAGTAGAAATCAACCTTTTAAAAACATAATGTCCTTAAAGAGATAAAAATCAATAAGTTAACTATATATACATATAACATAACATTTAATATATATAATAGAAAATCCTAATTTTGTTCGGGGTATTACATCATCCTTTGCATTGCCCTGACCTTTGAGTGTTTCCACTTCATTGGTCAGGGCAATGGTTTGGGAGGCTGAGGCAAGGTCTGCCTCTATTTCAGATTCAGCTAGCTTGGTGTTTTCATTTGCTAGCATCCTATTTTCTTCCTCAAGGGTGAGGTATGCCTCTTGCAGCCTGGAGAAGTCAACCATCAATTGTTCTAATGAGAACTGAAGGTTGAGTTCCCCTGCTGACTCTGAGCTAGGCTCAGGTGAGTGTGCTAAATATTGACACAGATGAGATTGTACCTCAGGTTCATCACTGGCCATGAGGCATAGTCATCATCACTGCTATCAGTGAACATTTCCTCAGATGAGCTTCCAGCCTCCTCATCTTCTGCCACCATTGCTCTTCTTTCCAGTCTCCTGTCTCTCTTGGCTTGTCTCTCCTTCCTTTCCTTGGAGCTCAGCTGAGGACAGTCATACTGAAAGTGGCCTATCTTATTGCACTGGAAGCATCTTTTCTCATCTTCTTCACCTTCTTCTTTCTCTTTCCTTTTGGATTCAGATTTTGAGGTGGATTCCTCACTCTTGTTGTTTCTCTTGTATTCCTTCTCAGGTTCCTTTTCATTCATTGGAGTGAATCTGGACTTCTTCTCCTTACTTTCCTGATAATATCTTTGTTATTTGCCAAACCTTGAGTTCAGCTTTTCAAATCTTCTTGCTAGAAGGCTCATTTCCTCTTTCAGCTCAGCCTTGCTTTGAGATTTGCAGGGCTTGTTGGCCTTCTTGATCTTGGCTGGTTCACCTTCAGAATTGTTTGCCTTGAAGGATACTCCTTTCTCTGATGAGGAAGGCTCTTCTGTAGCTCTTTTCCTATTGAGATCAAACGCATAGGCTTTGAGTTCTGAGAATACTTGCTGCATAGATATGTTGGATAGATCTTTGGTGTTCTGCATCATCACTGAATAGACATCCCACCTAGGTGAGAGTCCCCTGAGAATTTTGAGAGCAACCTCCCTCTTGGTGTAAACCTTACAAAGGGAGTTTATCTCATTCATAATATCAGTGAATCTGCCATCAAGGTGATCAATGGTCCCATTTGATTCCATTGAGAATTGTTCATACTTTTGAACAGCTACTAACAATTTATTTGATTCCATTGAGAATTTATTTTATTTTATTTTATTTTCCACAGGAGAGCAAGAGTGTCCCATATCTCTTTTGCAGTTGTACAATGGACAACCCTTCCCATGACAGAGTTAGGGATGGTTGTATACAATATATTCCTAGCCACAAAGTTGAGATTATGTCTCTTCCTCTTATCAGCAGTGAAGTTGTCTTCATCCTTAGGCCACTCTTCTCTAGGATCATTAATCTGAGTTTGTGTGATCCTACGATTAGCAGTCATACCCTTAGCATTTCATCATGCACACAGGCTAGGTGAGCCCTCATCCTTATTTTCCAAAAATCATATCCTTCTACTAAGAACTGAGGTAGCTTGTGATGTGCAAGATAATTGAGAGGATTGGTTCCCATGTTGGAGTCTGAGCTTCCAACAATATTGGTGTGTGCTGCTCCTGTGGCTGTGTTCCCTGTGTTGATTGATCCTTCTGCTTGTGTAGACATGTTTAATCAAAAAAAACTTCAAGAGATGTTAGTCAGATCAGTTCCAGTGACCACTCAATTGATATATCAAGGCAGTGGTTCTAGGAACCCCTGCCCTGATACCCCTTGTTGGTCCCAAATAAATAGAGACAGGTGTATGGGGGGAATACACCTGTAAGTTCAGATTTTCAGAAATCAATTTATCAGTGAACTTTTAAAGGCACAGGTTACTTTTAGAGCATCAGTGGACTTGAAGGTCCTCTGACAAGTAGCCTGACAGTTTGATCAATGAAAGAGTTTGTGCAGTGGATTATTTTAAACACTTGAAGTAATTAACACACACAAAAGCACAGGAGACACAAGGATTTATAGAGGTTAGGAGTTCTACTCTCCTACATCCACTTTTCCTAATTTAACAGGAGAATTCCTTAACCACAGGAATTCCTTGTTTTAGAGTGCCAAGGTGCACTGACCAAGAATATCTCCTCTTGATCTCTAGGATTTTCACTGAGTCCTAGTCCTCTCAGATTTCAGACTGAGACACTCCTCAGCTTACTTTCTTACCACTCACAACCTTTAACCTTACTTGGTTTAAGGGTTTGAGTTTTTCCAACTAAGGTTGAGATAACCCTTTACAATGAGAATCAATATCTAGATAGGGTTATCTCAGTAGGCTTCTAAGATATTACAATGTAAGCCTAAATACAAGATTGAATTCTAATCAATGTAAGTATTTGGGAAACTAGAGTTATTTTCGAGTGCTTGAACTTTTCAGTTTTTCAGTTGAGCTTGGTAGTTTCCCGTACTTGACTTCTTCTTGAACTCTTGTATTTATAGACTTAAATTTCAAATACTATCCGTTGGAGGGACAGATTCAAATTTAAGCTATTTTGGTGTACCAACGTTCCTTAATATTTTCTTCAGATTTTGGATGGTCAAATCTGTGAAAATATAGTAGCCCAACGTTCCAAAGATCTTCTTCAGATTTTTTGGGTAGTCAACTCTCAAGCATTTAATGGTTGATGGCTCATTAAATGCATGCTTAGAGTTAATGCAGTCGCCTTTGAAAACTGTGCCATCCTAGGTTGTTGGTTGCTTATGAACTTGGTACTGGCAGGATAGTCTTTATGTCAGATCCGTACATAGGTGGCAGCTTCTTATTGGCCTGTCTTTAATTGTTCCCTATTCCAGTCTAACGATTGCGTTGAAGTCCTCTGTCTTTTCATCAGGTGACTTGGAACATTCTCTTTGCTGCTTTAAACACTTCATTTATGTGTTGGTTTCTTTCTTATTAAATGCTGAGAGCATTTAATACATCAGGTTACTTGTCTTCAGGGGAGTCCTTTCAGGCTATTTGGACTTAGTCTTCTGGGGTGTATTCTTCAGACAGTGGGTGTATCTACTAATCCTTCATCAGGCTAGTCTAAGATACATCAGGCTAGTTTAAGATACATCAGACCAGTTTTAAGCATAAGTGGCCTGTAAAAAATAAACTTTTAATCTAAGGTTTTTGTTATAGCCTCTTAATACTTTGGGCTATTTTTCTAAGTCTTATTCATACAACAAGATATCAGGGGAGTCTTTGGGATTTCATCAAAACATTTTCTAAGTCATTTCCCAACACGAACACACCCCCCAAAACTTTTTTGGACCAAGGGTCTAAAAAGTTTGGCAAAGAGTGGAGAAAAGATCATGCAATGCTCAATCAAAGCACAATACTACAAGAATCAACAATAAGCTCAAAATAGCAATCTACAATCAAGCAAACTAAGCCTAAGAATGGAAGCAAATAGGGAGAGATAAGTGTAAAGACATACCTTGAGTTGGGATTAAGAATAGGAGAGTGACTTGCCACTTACACGAAAATGTCCTTCTTGGCCAAGTGAAAGAGAATTCTCCTCAACACATCCTTCTCAAGCTCACAAATCTCATCCATTATCATTGCCAATCCAAAATTTGAAGAACGAACACACCCCCCAAACTTTTTTGGATCGTGATCCTAAAATTTTGGAAAAGAGTGATGAAAATAGGATATACAATGAATCAATGAACCAACAATGCATGTATAAGCTCAAGTAAACCAAGAAATCACCATATATTCCAAGAGGCAACACCCCCAAACTAGGATAAATCACATGCACCAACAAAGGTAATAGAATACACTACCTCATATCAATGTTCAAGAAATCCAAAACACATCCCTAAGCTTCAAATTCCTTCATTAAAACAACTAGGAAACAAAATATCTAACTACCAAGCAAACAACAAAACAAGCCACATTTTTTTAAGGATGGGTTGCCTCCCATCTAGCGCTTGGATTTAACGTCCCCTAGCCAGACGACACCAATGTTAGCTAAAGGGCCAAGGATATTTTTCATCCATGCCATTCCACTCTAATCTCAAAGTTTCAAAATCAAGGAAACAAGTAGGATTTCTACCCCAAACTCCTACTTTCCTTATCATTTTAAACTTATAAGCACAAGCATTTTCTTTCTCATTTCTTCTCAAACCAATCCAACCGCATCTCCTACTTTCAAGAGGATTTTCAATTCAATCTTATCATTGATCAACTCTAGAGGCAAGACAAATTCACAATAAACAACTTTATCAATTAAAGCACAAGTGGAAGAGTCTAAGGGTTTAGAAATGCTTATTTCAATTGTAGGCTCCTCTTCCACTTTATTTGGTTGTTCTTTTTCCATAAAGCTCATGTCCATAAGTAGACATTCATCTTCCTCTTCTTGTTCTTTATCTTTTCCTCCCCTTGAATCTTCTTTTTCCTTATCCTCCACTTTTTATTCTTGATTCCTATCAATATATACAAAGGAAGTATCATATTCATTATAATCATAAAGAGGATTAATATCATACTCAATATAATTGTAAAAAGGATTCATAAAGCTCTTAAAATCAGAAGTATTTTGAGCATGAGTAAATTTGATCTCTTCATAAACATCTCTAGCTTCTTCATCCTCTTCACTTTCATCGATTTCTTCTTTTTCCTCCTCCTTTTCACACTCCTCTCTTTCTTCTTCTTCTAGTCCAACCTTCTTTTCTTCTTGATTTCTAATCAATGTAGCATGCGGAAATTTATAAGCAATATCATCATTAATATTAGGAATTTCATAGTCAATGTAAGCATGAGAAGGTTCAATAGACATTTGAGCTCCAATATAATCTACAATAGAAAGAGATTTAATTGTCTCATGATGATTATCATCTTCATCTTCCACATCCCTTTTTTCTTTATCAATACCCCCATCTTCCTTCTCAAACATCCTATTGGCTTGAATGCTCAATTTCTCCATTTGGAACTCCAAACTCTTGATTTGACAACTTCGAGACATGAACATTTCATCAAACTTCTTGTTTGTCCTCTCTAAGCACCTTTTACCTTCCATTCTCATTTCTTCCAATTTCTTGAGAATGTGAGCTAAAATTTTTTCCTCATAGCTTGAAGAAGTGTCCTCTTGATGGAAGGTCATAGAAAGATATGGAGTGTAGGAGCATGTATAATCATGATGAGAGTAGGAATCTTGATTTGACGTTTCGCAACTCTCATGGGCTTGTTGAGTCATTTGCTCCAATTGCTTCAATTGCTCAACTTGGAGCTCTAAGCTCTTAATTTGATCTCCTTGAGCTTGGAAAATTCTATCAATCTTCCTATTTGTCTCTTTGAAATTTCTTTCATTCTCCCTTTGAATTTCTTCGAGTTGATTGAGGATGTAAGCTAGAGTATCATTAAGGTGGCTTGGAGGAGTTTCTTCATGATGGCAAGGCATAGGAGAGGGTAAAATGTAGGAATGTGGATCTTCATAGGAGTAGGAATCTTGAGATGTATATGAGTTAGAAGGATAAGAAACTTCTGGTGGAGGTGGTGGAATTTGGGCTTGGTTCCATAATGTCATCATTATGTACTTCATACACTCTTCTAGCATGGAGATTTTATCGAAAGTTGTTGGGGTTTTAAATGGGTAAAGTTGATAAAGGTATGGATTAGGAGATGACATATTTTTTTAGAGAATAAGAGTAATGGTTGTATTCGCCCATCTTCAAGTGAGTTTACTCCTACAAAAATCAAGCAAGTATCAACACTCACCAAGAATAGTAACAATCAAACAACAAAAATAAAGAAAATAAATGTAAACAAACATCAACTAGCTTGACAAAGAGACTGTTTCCCCGATAACGGCGCCAAAAACTTGTTTGCCAAAATTGTGATGATTTCCACGCAAGTAAACGTGGTCGTTGTTGTTATGGCAAGTTAACCAAGTTAAATATCGAACACAGGGAAACGATGGGATATCAAGCTAGTATTGATTGTCTACAAAGGCTAATAGCTAGGAAAGTAAGAAAATATCATGTTTCTATCTACTAAATCAAGCAAGAAATAGTAAATCCTAACTATCACCTCAAAGAAGTGAGCAAGTGTGAAGTGTACATGGAAGTAATCCTACTATGGTTCCTCTATTGTCCTATCCATCCTAGCATTCAAAAGGTCTCTTGGTGTCTTAGTCAAGCCAACAAGTGTCTAGATCTCTCTACAACACAAGGTAAGCTCTATTGGATGTCTAGATCTCTCTACAACCCCCAACACTCAAATTAAGAGGTCTAGGCTAATATCCATTTATCATTGATCATACAAGCAATATATCAAACACTTGGTATGCATAAGATTCTTATAGCTCAATTCTCATTTCATTGCTAAAACACATAAGCCATACATTCCAATTAAACATCTCAAGCATTCATACAAGTCATTAATAAGAGAACTAATCCATCAAGATCACTAATTCATGCATATGATTAATAAGAGACTAAATTCACCATAGTATTCATACAACCATGCAAAAAAGAATTAGCCCATGGCTAATTGGAATTGGAAATCAACTATTAATATTCTAAACATCATGAATATTAACTAAAACAAGAGAATTAAAGGAAATCTTACCATAAGTGGAGAAATTGAATACAATCTACAAACCTCCAAAATGCCAACTCTTGATCCAAAGCTCAAAAACATAAATCGAAATGTAGAAACGTAGGAAATTCAATGGAGATTACAATGGAAAAAACGGATTAAAGATCTAATGGCAAGATCAAAAGTTATGGTAAAAAGAAGATTGAATATAACTAAGAACCCACTTAGTAACCTCTAATCGCTCTCTCTAAAACTACCTAATGATCTAACTAATGAATAATGATGGAATCCACCTTTGAGAATCGGATCCTTGAGTATTTATAGTGCCCACAATGCTTGGTCCAAAATGCCCTTCATTAAACGCGAGAAAAGACGAAACAACCCTCGAAAATGGGCATGTCCAAGCCATCACACGAATCTGTGCTTGTAGCCACACGAATCCACACTAGTGGCCACACGAATTCACATTTGTTCAGTGCTTCAGTGCATGACCCAGAGGGTTCTTACATGAATCAGTGCTGCTGGTCGCACGATCCCGTGCTGCTGGTCGCACGATCCCGATCGGTCGATCCTCGACTTCTTGTTTTCTTCATATCTTGAGTTCTAGAGCTCCGATTGACTCGATTCTTTTTCCGTTGTGACCCTCTCTTCGAGCTCTTCAACATGGTATATCATTTGCCTTCATTGGATCAATTCACATCTTCTGGACATTTACAAACTTGCTCTCTCTTGCCAATTTTTCTCGTTTTCACTACAAAACACAACTTCCTAGCAAAAAAGGGTTAAATACACAAAGTATAGCATTTTAGGGTCAAATATGAACATAAGAACATCAAAACCATATAGAAATGGATGCAAAAAGATGCAATTATGACCCTAATCATTGAGTCTTCTGTGCCATAGCCAAGTCAGGTCACTTGAGCTCTTGGCACTTAGACATGTTTCTTTTAGGTATTATCTCCAATCTGCAAGATAAACATTTCCTTTCCTAGACCCTGTTAGTAGCACCTGTGTGTTTGATGCATTTCTTACACAACACAGGTTACTTGAAAACTCAACATTATATCCCTTATCACAAAATTGACTTATAGAGAGCATGTTATGTTTCAGTCCACTGACATATGATACATTTGTTACCTGGACTGACCCTATCATCAGGGTACCATAACCTTCTGTGATTCCTTTTGAGTTGTCACCAAAGGTGACCTGTGGACCTTTCCTTTCCTTGTAGTTAGTTAGGAGACTTTGGTTGCCTGTCATATGCCTTGAGCAACCACTATCCAGATACCAGTCATCTGGAGAATCCACAGAGTCCTGCATAAGAGTTAATTCTTAGGTATCCATTTTGTGTTGGGTCCTATTTGGTTAGCTGTACCTTTAGGGATCCAAATCAGCTTAACAGTCCTAGTTACTTTGGACTGGCTGATTCTTCTCCCATAAACATCTACATAGACAGTGGACTCCTTGAATACCCTAGGAGTTGACTGTCTATAAGTGTTAGTCCTTTGTGGGACAGGTGGCTTGATGTACCTCCTGTTCCTAAAGAACTTTGGTGCAGCTGGCCTAAAGTGTTGTTGATAAGGAGGGATATAACTCCTCTCATAGGGCATATATGAGGGTGTTTCCCCATAGTGAACCCTTCTGTAGACTCCCCTGACAGAGGGTTCAGACCAGTTTGTCCTCTGCCTAGATTGTCTTCTAGGAGAGGATCTAGGTTGAGGATAAATGTACTGAACATTACTCCATTTGCTTCTAGAGAGTTTTCTTCTTTGGGTTGATTCTTCATGGAGTGTATTCTGGGAGGTGTATAGGCTGTTCTAGCCTTTCCAGTGGGCCTATTTGGCACTATCACCTCCTCAGTAGATTCAGCAGGCCTTTTGCCCTTATCAAGGATCCTTCTGGGATTCTCAGTGGACCTTACAAACACTCTTTCACTACTGCAAATGGGTGCAGTGTTGGGAGGGCCTTCTGAGGATGTGCATGGGAAGAATCATATCCCATGTCTGCTTCTGAGTTATTTTGTAAACTCAGAATCTTTTCTATAGCAAAAGAGGGTTTATTCAAAGATTCTAGTTTTCTCAATAGATGATCCTCAGATTCCTTCAGCAAATTTACATTGCTGATCAGAGTTTTAACTTGGATAACAAGCTCATTATTTTCACCAGCTAGCCTGATCTGATCATTGGTCAGTCCCCTAATCAGTTCAACCTTTGCACTGACCTGACTCTTGAGTGTTTCCACTTCATTTGTCAGGGTAATGGTTTGGGATGCTGAGGCAAGATCTCCTCAATCTCAGATTCAACTAGCTTGGCATTTTCATTTTCTTGCATCCTATTTTCTTCCTCAAGTGTGCGGTATGCCTCTTGCAGCCTGGAAAAGTCAACCATCAATTGTTCCAACGAGAACTGAAGGTTGAGGTCCCCTGCTGACTCTGAGCTGGGCTCAGGTAAGTGAATAATTGATTGACAAAGTTGGGATTGAACCTCAGGTTCATTACTGGCCATGAGGCATAAATAATCATAACTGCTATCAGTGAACATCTCCTCAAAAGAGCTTTCAACCTACTCATCTTCTGCCACCATTGCTCTCCTTTCCAGTCTTCTGTCCCTCTTGGCCTGCCTTTACTTCCTCTCCTTACAACTCAGCTGAGGGCAGTCATACTGGAAGTGGCCTGTCTTGTTGCACTGAAAGCATCTTTTGTCATTATCTTCAGCTTCATCTTTGTCCTACCTTGTGGAATTTGATTTTGATGTAGATTCCTCACTTTTGCTATTTCTCTTGTATTCCTTTTCAGGTTCCTTTTCATTCCTAAAGATGAACCTGGACTTCTTCTCCTTGCTATCCGGACAGTATCTTTTTGTTACGGTTATACTAGAAAGTATGCTTTTACATTGTATAACTAAACTGAATCTTTGAGCTTTATCTGAAATAAATCTTT
>JAPKLY010002454.1:0-24861 GCA_026898435.1 Prunella vulgaris | reverse complement strand
TTTTTTTTTTTTAATGGCCGCAACAATTGACTACCGCTTTAAATAAAAACAAAGTAGGCTGCTCATTTCCCAAGCAAACAACTCCCTGCCACTAATGTCCTTTATCTCCTTGAATCACGGCATGTTGCCATCTTCATTCATGGGTATATAATATATATATCTTTTATTTTGCGGTAATATCCTTTCCTTTCCAAAATAAGAGACCATATTTAACCATATATGGAGCAGCAGCTCTCTCCTCTCTTAATTCTTTCGGCCAACTTTATTTATTATTTTTTTTTTTGGTGCCGAAAATGTTGACCACTGAGATGGAAGATATATTCCCGAAAAGTGATGAGATTATAATCCATGATCCAAATAATAACACCAAATCACTCCTCCTCTTTTATATACATACATATGTATATACACGCCTGTATCCGATTTTTATTCAGAGAACGAAAATCACCTCTGGTGTATTTTAAATGTTCACAAAATCCTTCTCCAAAATTGAGAGAATCCTTAATTTAAAAAGTCATATCTTTGGGTGACCTCTCTGATTCTCCAAATCGTGCAAAACAATTCCACCCTTCAAAATCTTAAACAATATATCTTAAATATATCTTCCCATACTTATATACACGCATGCAGCTGTATATTTTTCAAATATACAATATGTATATATATTTTGCCCCCAAATCCTCCATATATAACTTCACGCAGATGAAATCACCCCAAATTTTCAGGAAATCTTGCCGCGACTTATTAATTCACTTAGGAAGAATTGTTGCTGACCTTCGCATATTCTTGGTTTAAAATCAATCAATTTATCTTTTTAATTTCGGCACCAACGAAGACCCAAAATAAGAAATAATTCTTTTTTATCAGAATCGCGCGCAAATCTTGATTGCCCTTTTATATACCTTTTCCTTTTTCTCCATGAGCAACTTAGTCCAAACATATAATATACATATATGCATATATATTGCTCATGCCAGTACACAGCTTTCCAAATTCTTTCCTGAAAACTAGCGGCTTATTTTCTGTCATCTTTTGGCGCAAAAGATTGCCGCTGACTTCTAAATCGCGCCTTAATTTTTTGACAAATACCAATTATTGATACGCAGATTCTAATCAATAATTGATAATAAATTATAACTTTCCCCCAAATAATGAACGCGGCTGTCATTTCTCTTCTTTCTCGATATATATAAATATATATCAGAACCTTGTGAGAATTTTGTTCGTTTGAACTCCATCGTCTCCAAGGCATCGGCTGTGGCGGACTACGTCAACCGAGGCATCCTATTAGTTCATTAGTCGACGTTTGTGACACTTGGCCTGGGACGGACTACGGTTCCCCCTGCCCAACATTACGGTTCGTGACACTCGGCCTGGGACGGACTACGGTTCCCCCTGCCTAGAATTACGGTTCGCGACACTCGGCCTGGGACGGACTACGGTTCCCCCTGCCCAGCATTACGGTTCGCGACACTCGGCCTGGGACGGACTACGGTTCCCCCTGCCTACCAGTACAACGTTCGCGATTCGGTGTGGGACGGACTACGGTTCCCCCTGCCTATCAGTACGACGTTCGCGATTCGGCCTGGGACGGACTACGGTTCCCCCTGCCCATGCAACGTCGCCCAGTGGTCATATCTTGGAGCCAAAAAAATTTGTTATTCTCATACAATCTTTGTGCGACGTCAGGTAAACGTATATCCTTCTTCCCACTTACTCATATGAGCTTTTCCATGAATTTTTTTTTTTTTTTTATCGGCAAACAAAAGAATTCCCTTGATGTGAATACTTAACTTTGAATAAATCTGTCTTCAGCAGAATCGACAACACTCTTCTCTCCAGAGGCCTGGAAAAATTTCAATAATTGAGTAAGTTCTAATTCTGATCCTCAATTTTTGATCTTTAACATTATGTCCCGTAGAGTTCATAAACCATTTGACGATGGTGTTGGATCTTCGCGTAACGTGAGTCGCTCTCATATGGGACTTCTCCGTGACATGGACGATGATTTTGACAAACCGATGTCGGAGTCACCGAAGAACCTTCCTAATGACATGACCACTCACATGTTGACCTCTGGTTCATGCGATCATAGTCGAGCCAACCGAGTTTCCCAGAATAACTCTTCCGACATTGACTGTGATGTTGAAAAAGCGTGGTCATTGTGGAGACGATTTGTGGATGAAATTGCTGGACCTACCCCAAGTCCTTCTTTTTCCAAATATTTGTCTGAACATCCCTATCGTCCAGTATCTCGTGCTCCGGAGTCATTTAGGAGAACTGAAAGGACGAGTTGGAATTCTAATAAGATTAGGAGCATTGTGACTCTAACTGACCTTAACTCTTGGCGTGAAAGATGGGGCACCCCTAGTGATGTTCATTTTCATGTTCCCTACTCGAGTGAAAGAGCGGATCAACCTCCCCCAGGGATGGTAGCAGTGACTTATGACATGATGGAAGCGGGTCTTCGTTTTCCTCTTCATCCGGCCGTCACAGAAATACTTCAATATTGGGAAATTGCCCCTATTCAACTCATGCCTAACTCGTGGTACTCTCTTATGAGCACTTTGATTATTTTTGGAAAATCTCGATTATATCGACTTCCAAATGCAGCTGAGCTCACCTACTTGTATGTGCTGACATCGGAAGCGAGACGATACGGTGATATATATCTGAAACCTCGTCATAAATCGCGAGTCGTAGTGGGGATTCCCAACCCTCCAAGATCCGATAGTAGAAAATGGTTTTGGGTTTCTGGTAGTTGGAAAACTGTGCATCATTCTAACAAAGTCGAGCTTGATATTCCCGTGGTTCCGAAGCGAAAATCATCAAGTAAGACTTTTTATTTGTGCATTCACAAAAGTACTGATCTAATTATTCTTTTTTACTGCAGATTACGTGTTTCCTGGTGAAAACGAACTCCCATTTGACTTCAGGGTAGTGTTGGAGAAAATTTACTTATTGCCTGAGCGTGAAAAACGTGTAGACCACCTCAATACTCGGGCTGCCCGCTTCGAAGCTAGATTATTTCGGGATCCAAATCATCTTCGTATTGAACCTCGTAAACATATTTTAGCTCTTCATTTCATTTAATATTGAAATTGAGTACCTTATATGTATTGAAATGTACTAATTTTCTTTATACTTTTCCTCTATCATTGCAGTCATATTTCCTCTTTTTGACTCTTGCCCTCTAGAGCTAATGGACGATATTCCCAACTTCTTTGCTCAAATAGGAGTTGTTAAAACCAAAGAAAGAGGTAAAAAGGGTAGCAAAGGTACGACGAAGAGAAAAATGGACCCTCCAGCTCCTGGAGCAATCATTGTGAGACCCGTGATATCTGAAGTTGCAACTATCGAGAACTCTCCTGCTTCTCCTCCAGTAATCTCGATCTCTGCTCATCCTCATTCCTCACCCCAAGCGGGTCAAAAAAGAACTTGAGAGTCGTCCTTAGATCCGATGGAGATTGATACTGGAAATACACCTCCTCGAGCTAAACATTTGGACCGAGGAAAAGGATCTGCTACCCATGTTTCTCCTCCGTCTCCTTCACTAGCAAAGACAAACTATAAGGAGAAAAGTTTCCTTGGGTCGGATCCCAATCGATTCCAGAGGTAAGATCTTAGTCGTTTGTTATATATCTATACTCTGAATTTCTTTCTGAAACTTTTATTCAAAGTATGTAACAATTATTTTACTTCTTACTCCAGATATGCAAAAAATGATCCTCCCCGTCCTCATATGCTGTTTGATTTCTTGACATCGAGGGGGGCCTCAAGTGGTAGAGATTTGCCCAGTCACTTGAAACGGACTATCTTTGATGTTCCTCGGGCTTGGACTCATGAGCTTAAAGGTATTGTGAACGGAAGTGATGGGGATGATACTCTGCTAGCTGCTCAGATGCTTGCACTTCAAACTGCCATATTGACTACTCAAGCTTTGGCTGAAAGAGATGAGGAGATTGATGACTTTCTTGCCTTGAAGAAAGAACACACCGATCTGAAGAAGCGTGAAGAGGATATCATGGATACAGTTAAAGAAGCTAAGAGTCAGCTCGATTCTGCTTATATTGTGATGACGGAATATAAGGACAAATACGAGGCCGAGAAATCCTCCGCTAAAGAGATGGAAATACGCTTGAAGGATGAGCTTTTGGAGGTGGAGAACCTTCGACGTGAAGCACTTAAGGATAAGAAGAAAGCTGAAGAAAATGTTGTGCTTATCCAATTAGAGAGAGCAAAAGAGAAAAATGATTTGCAAAGAAAGCTTGATGCCGCTCTGAAAGAACTTGCCGAAGCTAACCAGAAACTTAAACATCACGCAAACCAAGATATCACCAAAGAAGAAAATCCCACCAAGGACCCCGTGCTCTATGCGCAGTGCTCATACTATCTTGCTTTTGCGGATGCCATACGAGTTGTAGCCCGTGCTGGTTTATCTATTGATGCTTTGGCGGAACGTTTCAAAAACTATGCTACTCGTTATCCTCTTCATCCATGCTTCTACCTGCGTATCCTTGATCTACAAACCGATCACAACATTGATTTAAGCTGGTTTCCTGATCAAAGCAAACTTTTGCTTCCGGGGCAAGATGTTCCTGATGGTGAAGATGGAGAAGATGATGGAGGTGAAGATGTAGAGGACGATCCTGTTGAACCAAACTCTCTTGTTCTCATGGAAGATGCCTCACCCATTGATGCTGTCCCGAATATCATTGCATTGGACGTTGTTTCTCCATCTACCGGACTTCCCCACACTGATATTGAAGTTATTGGCGCTCTGCATAATGACTACTCTTTTGTCGATGTAGATCCGTAGTAGAGCTATTTTGAGTTGATTTTTTCCTATGGTTTTTGAGATGTACTTTGAACACCTGCTTTCTATCTTTGCTTTATTGATTGGATTTGACATAAAAACTTGATGGTTGCATATGTGCTATGTTTACATCAAATTACTTGGATCTATTTGCAAGATTTTTTGCTCGCTGTAATAGATTTTTGCCCGAATTTGAGAGATTATTAGCTCGTCAAGGGACTTTTGAAGGATTAATCTCGTCGGTTATATTCGTCGAGCTAAATCCGCTGTGCCTCACACTAAATCCAATTTTGCAAGATTATTAGCTCGTCTTTTGATTAGCTCGGGCGACTTTGGCTCCAACCACAATCATGTTTGCTGTGGTTGAAGGGTTCACTAGTTAAAGTGACAGATTCTGTATCTTACTAACTCAAATGAGCTTGCGCAAGATACTTGAAGCTCGCTAACTTTGAGGAAAGCTTGAGCGAAATATGTTCACAACAAAATTGTGTAGGTAAGCATTTTTATTCATAAGACACAAGATATGTACATGCCCCCAGGACTTTACAAAATGTCATATTATTGGAAATACTTCTTCAAGAGAGCAGCATTCCAGGGATATTGGTCCGGAGTGCCATCTGGGTGTTCGAGCTCGTACGCACCGTTGGATAGACACTTTGTCACCCTGAATGGTCCCTCCCAGTTCGGTCCAAATACCCCTTTTGTTACATCATTTGTTTTCTTGAGTACCAAGTCTCCTACTCCGAACTTTCTAACTTTAACTTTGGAATTAAAGTATTTCTCCGATTGTTGTTTGTAAGTGGCATTTTTGTGAGCCGATGTTAATCGTCGCTCTTCAATCATGTCGAGATCGATTCTCCTTGCTATGTCATTTTCTTCACTAAACTCTTGCGAAGTCCTATGACTAGGAACTGCCACCTCAGATGGAATGACCGCCTCAGTTCCAAATGCAAGGGCAAATGGGGTCTCTCCAGTTGAATTTCTCGTAGTTGTTCTATATGCCCATAATACATCTGGAAGCTCACTGGCCCACTTGCCTTTTCTCTCTTCAAGCTTGGCCTTCAAAGTCCGTTTCAAAATTTTGTTGACTGCTTCTACTTGGCCATTAGTTTGGGGATGATATGGCGTTGAGAAGACTTTTCTGATCTTCCAAGTGTCACAAAAATCTCTTAGCTCGGAGCCATCGAACTGCTTCCCGTTATCTGTAATTATAGCTTGTGGAAGTCCGAACCTACAAATCAAATTTTTCCATATGAATTTTATCATCTGGCCTTGATCGATCTTGTTCAAAGGCTCTGCTTTTGCCCACTTTGTGAAATAATCAACGGCGACGACAGCAAACTTGTGTCCACCAGGAGCTGTTGGTAATGGACCGATAAGATCTATGCCCCACTGAGCAAAAGGCCATGGACTATACATAGATGTAAGCTGCTCCGGAGCTAGCTTGATGTTTGGTCCATGTATCTGACATTGGTGGCAAGCCTTTGCATAAGCTATGGCATCCTTCCTCAATGTGGGCCAGAAATATCCTTGCCTCATTGTTTTATAAATAAGGGTTCTTCCTCCTGCATGGTTCCCACATACCCCATCATGGATCTCGGTTAAAATTCTCTTTCCTTGCTCTGGGGTGATGCACTTTAGAAGTGGCAAACAAAAGCTTCTCTTGTAGAGTTGATCCCCTAAAAGAATGTATCTTGCTGCCCGCATTTCCAGTTGTCGAGCTTTTGTTCGATCTTCTGGAAGTGCTCCCGTTCGGAGATAAGTGATGATGGATGTCATCCAATTATCCTCAAGCTCCTCTACAGCCGCTACCATATGTCTGTTAATTGACGGACTTGCTAATCTTGTTAACTGGATATTTGAGAAGTCTGCCGATCCTTCTGAAGTTGCAAGCTTAGAGAGAGCATCTGCTTGAGAGTTTTGCTCACGAGGTATTTGTTCGATAAAGACTTGCTCGAACTTCTCGCACATCTCAATCACTAAGTCTTGATATTTCACCATTTGCTCACCTCTGGCTTCGTATTCGCCTTTCATCTGGTTTACAACCAGAAGAGAGTCCATAAAAATATGTAATCTTCTGACTCCTACAGCTATTGCGAGCTCAAGACCACCGACTAACGCTTCATATTCAGCCTCGTTATTGGTTGTTTGGAAGTTGAACCACACTGCATTTGTAAAGGATTGACCATCCGGACCAATCAAAACTATTCCTGCACCCGAACTTGTACTTGTTGAGGAACCATCCACATACAGCTTCCATGGAGGATGATTCAATTTCGTAGGGCTGATTGGAAAAGTGAGTTCCACCACAAAATCCGCCAGGGCTTGACCCTTAATTGCCGTTCGTGGAGCGTATGTGACCCCGTATTGGGCTATTTCTAATGACCATTTGAGCAATCTCCCGTTTGTATCCGGCCTGTGCAACACTTGTCTGAGTGGAAGAGTAGTGAGAACTTCGACTTGATGGTCAAAAAAGTATGGCCTTAGTTTCCTCACGCTCATCACCAGTGCATAAGCCAATTTTTCCAAAGGAGTGTAACGTAGCTCAGCGTCATGAAGTACTTGACTCACAAAATAAATGGGCAAGTGTTGCTGCCCATCTGCTCTAACTAATACTGCACTGAGTGCTGATTCTGATGCTGCTAAGTATAGATACAATTTTTCGCCTGGAACAGGTTTGGAAAGAATTTGCGGATTGGCAAGGTACTCTTTCAACCTCATGAATGCCAACTGACTTTCCCTGTTCCATGAAAATTTGTTCTTTTTTATTGTGTTGAAGAACGGCCTACTCTTGTCCCCCAACCTCGAAATGAATCTGTTAAGAGATGCCAAGCATCCCGTCAACTTCTGAACTTGTTTGATGTTGGTGGGCTCTCCGAGGTCGAGGATAGCCTTTATCTTTTCAGGATTAGCTTCAATTCCTCATTGACTGACGATATGACCGAGGAACTTCCCTGACTCCACTCCGAAATGACACTTCTTCGGATTAAGTTTCATGTTGTACTCTCTCAAGATAGAGAATACTTCAGTAAGATCATGTAGATGATCCTCCTTCCTTCGACTCTTGACCACAATATCATCAATATACACCTCAACTGTTTTACCAATTTGGTTTGCAAACATTTTGTTTACTAACCTCTGGTATGTTGCTCCAGCATTCTTGAGGCCAAAGGGCATCCTCTTCCAACTATACATATCTTTTTCTGTGAGAAAAGAGGTATGCTTCACATCTTCTTCAGCCATTGGGATTTGATGATAACCCGCAAAGGCATCCATAAAAGACATCATTTCATGCCCCGTCGTATTGTCCACAAGGTGATCAATATGGGGCATTGGGAAATGATCTTTCGGACATGCATCGTTCAAATCCGTGAAGTCGATACATAATCTCCATGATCCATTTGGTTTCTTCACCAAAACAGCATTGGCCACCCATTGAGGTTCATCTTTAGCTTGCTCGATTAACTTATTATCAAGCAATTTCTTCACTTCCTCAGCTAGAGCAGCATATTTTTCTGGGCCAAACTTTCGACGCTTTTGTGAGACTGGCTTTCTTGACGGATCGATTTTGAGGTGATGACAAGCATGCTTGGGATCAATCCCAACCATGTCTTGGTGAGACCAAGCAAAAACATCAATATTGCTTTTGAGGAACTCAATAACATGATCCTTCATATCCACTGGAATTCGAGATCCAATCAAAACTTCGAGATCTGGTCGTGTTGGATCAACAGGAATATGCTCAAGTGCTTCCAATGGTGTAGCTCTCTTCAGTTTCCTTGGATCTTTTATCTCATGTCGGGGATCAAGGTCGAAGGTCAATGGCTCAAATCCCAGTCTTGGTTCCAAATCTTCACTTAATTGGTCTTCATTTGGACAATCTTTACTTGAACAGTCGTCCTTGTGGATTGTGTATTGCGCCACTTCCTGATCGATGTCCATTGGGACTTGATGTTCAAGTTCATTGGGGTCGACATCCATCTCGATGGACATAGCTTGCTCTTGCTCCTCGATGTTCCCAATATTCTGAAATTTAGAAAGTAAAGTATAATCTAAATACACATTGGGATAGTTCACACATTTTTTTGCCATTATTTTGTCACCTTTAATGGTACCGACCACACCTTCAATGGTGGGAAACTTGATACAATAGAAATATGAGGATGCTACAGCCTCAAATGATTCAAGAAAAGGACGACCTAAGAAGCCATTATAAACATTTGGCAGGTCGACTATTACAAATTCTATGGGCCTAGTGATCCTCACTTTATCATTTTTATAGCAGATGAGCTCCACAGCGAGCTTGATTCTCCCGTAAGCGGTCACTGCAGTATCTCCGAACCCCTTGAGTATAGTGTTGTATGGTTTGATATAACTCGTGAGGTTGCCCATTTGATCGAGAGCAGATTTGAATATGATATTGCAGAAACATCCGTTATCAACGAGGATGCGACTCACATTCATACCCAGGATTTTAGTTGAAATGACTAGTGCGTCATTCTTTGGGTACAGCAGCCCTTCTCTATCCTCGTTTGAGAATGTAAGCACACAACTTTTGGAGATGTTTGGCTCTGGGAGCGCAACAAGATTTACCTCGTTGAGTGCTCTTATTTCTGCCTTTCTTTTTCTGTTTGAAGTAGTAATCACCGGAGTAAGTCCTCCCACAGCTCCACCAGGTTGGATCATATGTACATGTCCGCCAGCTCGAATTGGGGGCTCCTCCCCAAAAGAATCCTCATCTTCAACCTCTAAATTGGCAACTTCTGTTTGTTGATGAGGTGGAGGTCGGTTTTCTCGTTCTCTCTTCAAAGTGCCTTTATCAGCCGCATCTCGCCTAGGTGCTGGTCGTTTGACAAACTCATTCAACTTCCCTTCCTCAAACAGCTTCCATAGCTGTCTTAAGAGATCACGACACCTGCTTGTATTATGCCCAGGACTATCGTGATAGGCGCAGAATTGTTTGTTATTAGGCTGACGTGGTACATTCCGAATTGGTTGAGGAGGTTCGAGCAAATTCTTGCCTTTGATGGCGTTGAAGATATATGCTGGAGTTTGGTTGAACTTCTCCACTATACTCACTTCTTCGCCGGCATCAAACCTTTTAAAGGTTCCTGGCGTTTTGGAAGTCCGACCGCCATTCTTCTTCTTGAAAGATGATGGCTTTACTTGTTTTTCCTCTTCCTTAACCTCTCCCAACCTTTGGGCTAACAATTTTTGACGATTTATGAGCTCGCCTGCTCGTCTCCTGCACTCCGCATAAGTTGTTGGGAGGTCCTTAGTAAGACTGCGAAACATGGGAGAGTCTCCCCTAAATCCTCTGAGCAAAGAATGAAGTGCTAGTTCGTCACTTATAGGTTCACCGCCAAGGATAATTTCATCGATCCTATCAATATATTCCTCATCCCCCTCATTCTTTTGCTGCCTTACCTTCATCAGACGATGGCGGCTTTCCGGCTTGTTAATTTTAGCAGCAAAATATGATACAAATTTCTCCCCAAGTTCAGAAAAATTGTGGATGGAGCGGGGAGCAAGACTCACATACCATTTATGGGCTAGTTCACCCAATGTGAGTGGAAATTGTCGGCATTTCGTAGCGTCTGATGCACCTCGACCGGTCATGTATATCCTATACTTGGAGAGATGGGTCTCCGGATCAGTCTTTCCTTCATAGAGGGGGGCTTGCAAAGGAGTAATTTTTGCTTGCACAGGGGATTCTTCCAGCTCAATGGCCAAAGGCTCATTGTCCGAGCTTAATCGTTTGTGGTTATTTCCTCTTGATTCCACTTTTCCCTCCACTTCATCTAGCCTTTTCTGTAAGGCTTGCAAAAGGGATTGTTGGCTATCTTGCACAGCCGCTGGTCTTACCTGTCCAATTGCAGGTTCTTGGTAAGCATGGTGAGGATAACCCCCAGGGCCCAATCGATCATGGACCGAAATACGAGGTTGATCACGCCTAAGCAATGCGCTTTGTGCAAAACTCATTTGTTGTCTGGCAGAGTTTCCAGGTTCAACATTTCTTGAGTATGAGATTTGCATAGGAGTATAATTAGAGGATCGAGTTAATGACTCTGGAAGAGAAAACACGTGTGGTATTTTCCGGTTGGCAGGCCATGAAGATGATCTGTTGGAGAAATCCGAACCAAGTCGATTAAAAACCAAACGAGATTCAGATTCGGTAGCCTGCACATGACTTTCCCCTTGGTGTTCCTCCACCCTTCTTATTTTGTTTTGGCGAAAGTTGTAGTTTTTCTTAGGAGTAGAGGATGAAGCCCGTGCTGCTCTCATTTCCTTGGCTTTTTTCTGGAGTTTCCATACAAGCGTGTCCACTTGCTCGGGAGATTCAAAATTCTGCATGGGGATAGGCGCTAACTCCCTTGTCCGATGCCCGAGTGCGGACTGAGCATGCTCAACCATTGGGGCTTGGTCCGGAGTGTGTGTATTTCTCGCAGATGAATTTTCTCTCAGATGAGCCGTGGAGTATCCACCAGAAGTGTTGGGGAGACTAGCACGGGTTGTAGCAGCAGTCTTTGATTTTGTCATTCTAACGATGAGTTGGAGAAGATATTAGAAACAACAACTTTGAAGATAGCCTTCGAAAATTTCTTAGAGACTTGAGGATTTGAAGATGAACTTCAAAATCCAAGTCTAAATCCTTAAAATTAGGAGATGTAAGTATTTCGTTACCCTCCTTCTAGCGCCAGTTGTTATTACCTGATTAAATCCTTATGTGGCTGAGATCAGGATAACAAATAAGTATAATAATACTTGAATAATCGTGCTTGAAAAAGTAAATAACACAGAGATTTGCCTAGGTCTTGTCTTGCAAGAGCTAGGACTTAAGTGTAGTCTTTTTATTGATCAAATTCGTGGACCCCTACAATGATAGCCCTAAGGCCATATTTATAGATGATCTCAATTATGGTACGTGCACCTATCATGTTAAATTGGTCAACTAGACCGTTACAAATATATTTCAGGAAGTCTTCTCTCCATAAACGGTAGCTTTCCTTGTGTATGCATTAAATGATATTAATTTAGCCCTTAATCATGCATAATAGCTATAATTTCTCTGTAAGAGTTGACCATGAGTGTGCTCGTGCCCGCAGGTGCTCAATTTGCTCGTGCCCGTAGTGCTCGACTTGCTCGTGCCCGTAGTGCTCAACTTGTTCATGCACGTAGGTGCTCGACTTGCTCGTACCCGTAGTGCTCGACTTGCTCGTGCTTGTAGGTGCTCGAATTGCTCATGCTCGAGGATCCTGATCCTGCACGTGCTTATATTTGTGGGCTTTGTTTATGTTCGCACTCCAAATTTTCTTGTATTGGATTTGGGCCTCGTCCGATTATTTAAGGGCTTGGGCCCATTGTAATAATTGTACCACAACAATTGCCCCCTACTTTTGATATGCTCGACTCTTTGAGGTGTAGCATGTTAAAAGTAAGTCAAGAGCAGAACTGGATGAGATTAATAAGAGATCTTGTATGAGGATACTCTAAAGTTGTTGATGTTGCTCTGCATGCCTTTGAGCCTTAATTCGCCTTGATGAAAATATTCAAAATAATTTTTTATTTTTCCGAGATAGAGACGACTTCACTGCTACTACGTAGACTATGAAATTTTATCTCAGAAAAAAAAAAAATCCATTCACTTCTGATGCTTGCCTTCGTTTATATTTAACTCAAATCCATACTTATGAGACGGATCGGTTGCACGAATTTTCCTTCTAGCCAGAATCCTCATGTTGAGTGTTTATTTAGCTACGCCCAATTCATGAACATTGCCTGAATTAGTTATAGCAATTGATGGCCCAAACATTGGTAGTCCAGAAAATATGCTGACCCAATCCATGAACATTGGAAATTCAAAAATCTCTTTCTGTAAATAAGAAATCCTTATTTATAGAAATATGGCGCAAGAATCTTTTCCATATCCACTGCCATACTTTTTCATATTATCAAAGGTTGCCCTGGAAATCAATACCTTCGAAATTTGTGGCCTAATTTCATGCTATTTGATCTCGCCGAAATCGTTGACTCAGTCCATGATGAAAAATATGCATTTTTCTATGTTAACATATGCCCAAATATATATTTTAAAAGCTGAAAATGTTGACCAAGCCCATTTGCAACAAGACCATTAATTGATCTCTTGAAATAATATAGGATTGCTTTCTCTATCATTGCAGCAATTTTTCAAATTTGCGGCTGATTTTTTTTCTTTTTTCGAAAATCCTCAATAATAGGTAATTCAGCTTCCTCCTTTCCTTTTTATTCTGCCGTAATAAATGCACTCACATCAACAATATCCTTTCTTCCTATTTCTGCGAACAGCAAACAAATCTCCATGATTTTTTTTTTTTAATGGCCGCAACAATTGACTACCGCTTTAAATAAAAACAAAGTAGGCTGCTCATTTCCCAAGCAAACAACTCCCTGCCACTAATGTCCTTTATCTCCTTGAATCACGGCATGTTGCCATCTTCATTCATGGGTATATAATATATATATCTTTTATTTTGCGGTAATATCCTTTCCTTTCCAAAATAAGAGACCATATTTAACCATATATGGAGCAGCAGCTCTCTCCTCTCTTAATTCTTTCGGCCAACTTTATTTATTATTTTTTTTTTTGGTGCCGAAAATGTTGACCACTGAGATGGAAGATATATTCCCGAAAAGTGATGAGATTATAATCCATGATCCAAATAATAACACCAAATCACTCCTCCTCTTTTATATACATACATATGTATATACACGCCTGTATCCGATTTTTATTCAGAGAACGAAAATCACCTCTGGTGTATTTTAAATGTTCACAAAATCCTTCTCCAAAATTGAGAGAATCCTTAATTTAAAAAGTCATATCTTTGGGTGACCTCTCTGATTCTCCAAATCGTGCAAAACAATTCCACCCTTCAAAATCTTAAACAATATATCTTAAATATATCTTCCCATACTTATATACACGCATGCAGCTGTATATTTTTCAAATATACAATATGTATATATATTTTGCCCCCAAATCCTCCATATATAACTTCACGCAGATGAAATCACCCCAAATTTTCAGGAAATCTTGCCGCGACTTATTAATTCACTTAGGAAGAATTGTTGCTGACCTTCGCATATTCTTGGTTTAAAATCAATCAATTTATCTTTTTAATTTCGGCACCAACGAAGACCCAAAATAAGAAATAATTCTTTTTTATCAGAATCGCGCGCAAATCTTGATTGCCCTTTTATATACCTTTTCCTTTTTCTCCATGAGCAACTTAGTCCAAACATATAATATACATATATGCATATATATTGCTCATGCCAGTACACAGCTTTCCAAATTCTTTCCTGAAAACTAGCGGCTTATTTTCTGTCATCTTTTGGCGCAAAAGATTGCCGCTGACTTCTAAATCGCGCCTTAATTTTTTGACAAATACCAATTATTGATACGCAGATTCTAATCAATAATTGATAATAAATTATAACTTTCCCCCAAATAATGAACGCGGCTGTCATTTCTCTTCTTTCTCGATATATATAAATATATATCAGAACCTTGTGAGAATTTTGTTCGTTTGAACTCCATCGTCTCCAAGGCATCGGCTGTGGCGGACTACGTCAACCGAGGCATCCTATTAGTTCATTAGTCGACGTTTGTGACACTTGGCCTGGGACGGACTACGGTTCCCCCTGCCCAACATTACGGTTCGTGACACTCGGCCTGGGACGGACTACGGTTCCCCCTGCCTAGAATTACGGTTCGCGACACTCGGCCTGGGACGGACTACGGTTCCCCCTGCCCAGCATTACGGTTCGCGACACTCGGCCTGGGACGGACTACGGTTCCCCCTGCCTACCAGTACAACGTTCGCGATTCGGTGTGGGACGGACTACGGTTCCCCCTGCCTATCAGTACGACGTTCGCGATTCGGCCTGGGACGGACTACGGTTCCCCCTGCCCATGCAACGTCGCCCAGTGGTCATATCTTGGAGCCAAAAAAATTTGTTATTCTCATACAATCTTTGTGCGACGTCAGGTAAACGTATATCCTTCTTCCCACTTACTCATATGAGCTTTTCCATGAATTTTTTTTTTTTTTTTATCGGCAAACAAAAGAATTCCCTTGATGTGAATACTTAACTTTGAATAAATCTGTCTTCAGCAGAATCGACAACACTCTTCTCTCCAGAGGCCTGGAAAAATTTCAATAATTGAGTAAGTTCTAATTCTGATCCTCAATTTTTGATCTTTAACATTATGTCCCGTAGAGTTCATAAACCATTTGACGATGGTGTTGGATCTTCGCGTAACGTGAGTCGCTCTCATATGGGACTTCTCCGTGACATGGACGATGATTTTGACAAACCGATGTCGGAGTCACCGAAGAACCTTCCTAATGACATGACCACTCACATGTTGACCTCTGGTTCATGCGATCATAGTCGAGCCAACCGAGTTTCCCAGAATAACTCTTCCGACATTGACTGTGATGTTGAAAAAGCGTGGTCATTGTGGAGACGATTTGTGGATGAAATTGCTGGACCTACCCCAAGTCCTTCTTTTTCCAAATATTTGTCTGAACATCCCTATCGTCCAGTATCTCGTGCTCCGGAGTCATTTAGGAGAACTGAAAGGACGAGTTGGAATTCTAATAAGATTAGGAGCATTGTGACTCTAACTGACCTTAACTCTTGGCGTGAAAGATGGGGCACCCCTAGTGATGTTCATTTTCATGTTCCCTACTCGAGTGAAAGAGCGGATCAACCTCCCCCAGGGATGGTAGCAGTGACTTATGACATGATGGAAGCGGGTCTTCGTTTTCCTCTTCATCCGGCCGTCACAGAAATACTTCAATATTGGGAAATTGCCCCTATTCAACTCATGCCTAACTCGTGGTACTCTCTTATGAGCACTTTGATTATTTTTGGAAAATCTCGATTATATCGACTTCCAAATGCAGCTGAGCTCACCTACTTGTATGTGCTGACATCGGAAGCGAGACGATACGGTGATATATATCTGAAACCTCGTCATAAATCGCGAGTCGTAGTGGGGATTCCCAACCCTCCAAGATCCGATAGTAGAAAATGGTTTTGGGTTTCTGGTAGTTGGAAAACTGTGCATCATTCTAACAAAGTCGAGCTTGATATTCCCGTGGTTCCGAAGCGAAAATCATCAAGTAAGACTTTTTATTTGTGCATTCACAAAAGTACTGATCTAATTATTCTTTTTTACTGCAGATTACGTGTTTCCTGGTGAAAACGAACTCCCATTTGACTTCAGGGTAGTGTTGGAGAAAATTTACTTATTGCCTGAGCGTGAAAAACGTGTAGACCACCTCAATACTCGGGCTGCCCGCTTCGAAGCTAGATTATTTCGGGATCCAAATCATCTTCGTATTGAACCTCGTAAACATATTTTAGCTCTTCATTTCATTTAATATTGAAATTGAGTACCTTATATGTATTGAAATGTACTAATTTTCTTTATACTTTTCCTCTATCATTGCAGTCATATTTCCTCTTTTTGACTCTTGCCCTCTAGAGCTAATGGACGATATTCCCAACTTCTTTGCTCAAATAGGAGTTGTTAAAACCAAAGAAAGAGGTAAAAAGGGTAGCAAAGGTACGACGAAGAGAAAAATGGACCCTCCAGCTCCTGGAGCAATCATTGTGAGACCCGTGATATCTGAAGTTGCAACTATCGAGAACTCTCCTGCTTCTCCTCCAGTAATCTCGATCTCTGCTCATCCTCATTCCTCACCCCAAGCGGGTCAAAAAAGAACTTGAGAGTCGTCCTTAGATCCGATGGAGATTGATACTGGAAATACACCTCCTCGAGCTAAACATTTGGACCGAGGAAAAGGATCTGCTACCCATGTTTCTCCTCCGTCTCCTTCACTAGCAAAGACAAACTATAAGGAGAAAAGTTTCCTTGGGTCGGATCCCAATCGATTCCAGAGGTAAGATCTTAGTCGTTTGTTATATATCTATACTCTGAATTTCTTTCTGAAACTTTTATTCAAAGTATGTAACAATTATTTTACTTCTTACTCCAGATATGCAAAAAATGATCCTCCCCGTCCTCATATGCTGTTTGATTTCTTGACATCGAGGGGGGCCTCAAGTGGTAGAGATTTGCCCAGTCACTTGAAACGGACTATCTTTGATGTTCCTCGGGCTTGGACTCATGAGCTTAAAGGTATTGTGAACGGAAGTGATGGGGATGATACTCTGCTAGCTGCTCAGATGCTTGCACTTCAAACTGCCATATTGACTACTCAAGCTTTGGCTGAAAGAGATGAGGAGATTGATGACTTTCTTGCCTTGAAGAAAGAACACACCGATCTGAAGAAGCGTGAAGAGGATATCATGGATACAGTTAAAGAAGCTAAGAGTCAGCTCGATTCTGCTTATATTGTGATGACGGAATATAAGGACAAATACGAGGCCGAGAAATCCTCCGCTAAAGAGATGGAAATACGCTTGAAGGATGAGCTTTTGGAGGTGGAGAACCTTCGACGTGAAGCACTTAAGGATAAGAAGAAAGCTGAAGAAAATGTTGTGCTTATCCAATTAGAGAGAGCAAAAGAGAAAAATGATTTGCAAAGAAAGCTTGATGCCGCTCTGAAAGAACTTGCCGAAGCTAACCAGAAACTTAAACATCACGCAAACCAAGATATCACCAAAGAAGAAAATCCCACCAAGGACCCCGTGCTCTATGCGCAGTGCTCATACTATCTTGCTTTTGCGGATGCCATACGAGTTGTAGCCCGTGCTGGTTTATCTATTGATGCTTTGGCGGAACGTTTCAAAAACTATGCTACTCGTTATCCTCTTCATCCATGCTTCTACCTGCGTATCCTTGATCTACAAACCGATCACAACATTGATTTAAGCTGGTTTCCTGATCAAAGCAAACTTTTGCTTCCGGGGCAAGATGTTCCTGATGGTGAAGATGGAGAAGATGATGGAGGTGAAGATGTAGAGGACGATCCTGTTGAACCAAACTCTCTTGTTCTCATGGAAGATGCCTCACCCATTGATGCTGTCCCGAATATCATTGCATTGGACGTTGTTTCTCCATCTACCGGACTTCCCCACACTGATATTGAAGTTATTGGCGCTCTGCATAATGACTACTCTTTTGTCGATGTAGATCCGTAGTAGAGCTATTTTGAGTTGATTTTTTCCTATGGTTTTTGAGATGTACTTTGAACACCTGCTTTCTATCTTTGCTTTATTGATTGGATTTGACATAAAAACTTGATGGTTGCATATGTGCTATGTTTACATCAAATTACTTGGATCTATTTGCAAGATTTTTTGCTCGCTGTAATAGATTTTTGCCCGAATTTGAGAGATTATTAGCTCGTCAAGGGACTTTTGAAGGATTAATCTCGTCGGTTATATTCGTCGAGCTAAATCCGCTGTGCCTCACACTAAATCCAATTTTGCAAGATTATTAGCTCGTCTTTTGATTAGCTCGGGCGACTTTGGCTCCAACCACAATCATGTTTGCTGTGGTTGAAGGGTTCACTAGTTAAAGTGACAGATTCTGTATCTTACTAACTCAAATGAGCTTGCGCAAGATACTTGAAGCTCGCTAACTTTGAGGAAAGCTTGAGCGAAATATGTTCACAACAAAATTGTGTAGGTAAGCATTTTTATTCATAAGACACAAGATATGTACATGCCCCCAGGACTTTACAAAATGTCATATTATTGGAAATACTTCTTCAAGAGAGCAGCATTCCAGGGATATTGGTCCGGAGTGCCATCTGGGTGTTCGAGCTCGTACGCACCGTTGGATAGACACTTTGTCACCCTGAATGGTCCCTCCCAGTTCGGTCCAAATACCCCTTTTGTTACATCATTTGTTTTCTTGAGTACCAAGTCTCCTACTCCGAACTTTCTAACTTTAACTTTGGAATTAAAGTATTTCTCCGATTGTTGTTTGTAAGTGGCATTTTTGTGAGCCGATGTTAATCGTCGCTCTTCAATCATGTCGAGATCGATTCTCCTTGCTATGTCATTTTCTTCACTAAACTCTTGCGAAGTCCTATGACTAGGAACTGCCACCTCAGATGGAATGACCGCCTCAGTTCCAAATGCAAGGGCAAATGGGGTCTCTCCAGTTGAATTTCTCGTAGTTGTTCTATATGCCCATAATACATCTGGAAGCTCACTGGCCCACTTGCCTTTTCTCTCTTCAAGCTTGGCCTTCAAAGTCCGTTTCAAAATTTTGTTGACTGCTTCTACTTGGCCATTAGTTTGGGGATGATATGGCGTTGAGAAGACTTTTCTGATCTTCCAAGTGTCACAAAAATCTCTTAGCTCGGAGCCATCGAACTGCTTCCCGTTATCTGTAATTATAGCTTGTGGAAGTCCGAACCTACAAATCAAATTTTTCCATATGAATTTTATCATCTGGCCTTGATCGATCTTGTTCAAAGGCTCTGCTTTTGCCCACTTTGTGAAATAATCAACGGCGACGACAGCAAACTTGTGTCCACCAGGAGCTGTTGGTAATGGACCGATAAGATCTATGCCCCACTGAGCAAAAGGCCATGGACTATACATAGATGTAAGCTGCTCCGGAGCTAGCTTGATGTTTGGTCCATGTATCTGACATTGGTGGCAAGCCTTTGCATAAGCTATGGCATCCTTCCTCAATGTGGGCCAGAAATATCCTTGCCTCATTGTTTTATAAATAAGGGTTCTTCCTCCTGCATGGTTCCCACATACCCCATCATGGATCTCGGTTAAAATTCTCTTTCCTTGCTCTGGGGTGATGCACTTTAGAAGTGGCAAACAAAAGCTTCTCTTGTAGAGTTGATCCCCTAAAAGAATGTATCTTGCTGCCCGCATTTCCAGTTGTCGAGCTTTTGTTCGATCTTCTGGAAGTGCTCCCGTTCGGAGATAAGTGATGATGGATGTCATCCAATTATCCTCAAGCTCCTCTACAGCCGCTACCATATGTCTGTTAATTGACGGACTTGCTAATCTTGTTAACTGGATATTTGAGAAGTCTGCCGATCCTTCTGAAGTTGCAAGCTTAGAGAGAGCATCTGCTTGAGAGTTTTGCTCACGAGGTATTTGTTCGATAAAGACTTGCTCGAACTTCTCGCACATCTCAATCACTAAGTCTTGATATTTCACCATTTGCTCACCTCTGGCTTCGTATTCGCCTTTCATCTGGTTTACAACCAGAAGAGAGTCCATAAAAATATGTAATCTTCTGACTCCTACAGCTATTGCGAGCTCAAGACCACCGACTAACGCTTCATATTCAGCCTCGTTATTGGTTGTTTGGAAGTTGAACCACACTGCATTTGTAAAGGATTGACCATCCGGACCAATCAAAACTATTCCTGCACCCGAACTTGTACTTGTTGAGGAACCATCCACATACAGCTTCCATGGAGGATGATTCAATTTCGTAGGGCTGATTGGAAAAGTGAGTTCCACCACAAAATCCGCCAGGGCTTGACCCTTAATTGCCGTTCGTGGAGCGTATGTGACCCCGTATTGGGCTATTTCTAATGACCATTTGAGCAATCTCCCGTTTGTATCCGGCCTGTGCAACACTTGTCTGAGTGGAAGAGTAGTGAGAACTTCGACTTGATGGTCAAAAAAGTATGGCCTTAGTTTCCTCACGCTCATCACCAGTGCATAAGCCAATTTTTCCAAAGGAGTGTAACGTAGCTCAGCGTCATGAAGTACTTGACTCACAAAATAAATGGGCAAGTGTTGCTGCCCATCTGCTCTAACTAATACTGCACTGAGTGCTGATTCTGATGCTGCTAAGTATAGATACAATTTTTCGCCTGGAACAGGTTTGGAAAGAATTTGCGGATTGGCAAGGTACTCTTTCAACCTCATGAATGCCAACTGACTTTCCCTGTTCCATGAAAATTTGTTCTTTTTTATTGTGTTGAAGAACGGCCTACTCTTGTCCCCCAACCTCGAAATGAATCTGTTAAGAGATGCCAAGCATCCCGTCAACTTCTGAACTTGTTTGATGTTGGTGGGCTCTCCGAGGTCGAGGATAGCCTTTATCTTTTCAGGATTAGCTTCAATTCCTCATTGACTGACGATATGACCGAGGAACTTCCCTGACTCCACTCCGAAATGACACTTCTTCGGATTAAGTTTCATGTTGTACTCTCTCAAGATAGAGAATACTTCAGTAAGATCATGTAGATGATCCTCCTTCCTTCGACTCTTGACCACAATATCATCAATATACACCTCAACTGTTTTACCAATTTGGTTTGCAAACATTTTGTTTACTAACCTCTGGTATGTTGCTCCAGCATTCTTGAGGCCAAAGGGCATCCTCTTCCAACTATACATATCTTTTTCTGTGAGAAAAGAGGTATGCTTCACATCTTCTTCAGCCATTGGGATTTGATGATAACCCGCAAAGGCATCCATAAAAGACATCATTTCATGCCCCGTCGTATTGTCCACAAGGTGATCAATATGGGGCATTGGGAAATGATCTTTCGGACATGCATCGTTCAAATCCGTGAAGTCGATACATAATCTCCATGATCCATTTGGTTTCTTCACCAAAACAGCATTGGCCACCCATTGAGGTTCATCTTTAGCTTGCTCGATTAACTTATTATCAAGCAATTTCTTCACTTCCTCAGCTAGAGCAGCATATTTTTCTGGGCCAAACTTTCGACGCTTTTGTGAGACTGGCTTTCTTGACGGATCGATTTTGAGGTGATGACAAGCATGCTTGGGATCAATCCCAACCATGTCTTGGTGAGACCAAGCAAAAACATCAATATTGCTTTTGAGGAACTCAATAACATGATCCTTCATATCCACTGGAATTCGAGATCCAATCAAAACTTCGAGATCTGGTCGTGTTGGATCAACAGGAATATGCTCAAGTGCTTCCAATGGTGTAGCTCTCTTCAGTTTCCTTGGATCTTTTATCTCATGTCGGGGATCAAGGTCGAAGGTCAATGGCTCAAATCCCAGTCTTGGTTCCAAATCTTCACTTAATTGGTCTTCATTTGGACAATCTTTACTTGAACAGTCGTCCTTGTGGATTGTGTATTGCGCCACTTCCTGATCGATGTCCATTGGGACTTGATGTTCAAGTTCATTGGGGTCGACATCCATCTCGATGGACATAGCTTGCTCTTGCTCCTCGATGTTCCCAATATTCTGAAATTTAGAAAGTAAAGTATAATCTAAATACACATTGGGATAGTTCACACATTTTTTTGCCATTATTTTGTCACCTTTAATGGTACCGACCACACCTTCAATGGTGGGAAACTTGATACAATAGAAATATGAGGATGCTACAGCCTCAAATGATTCAAGAAAAGGACGACCTAAGAAGCCATTATAAACATTTGGCAGGTCGACTATTACAAATTCTATGGGCCTAGTGATCCTCACTTTATCATTTTTATAGCAGATGAGCTCCACAGCGAGCTTGATTCTCCCGTAAGCGGTCACTGCAGTATCTCCGAACCCCTTGAGTATAGTGTTGTATGGTTTGATATAACTCGTGAGGTTGCCCATTTGATCGAGAGCAGATTTGAATATGATATTGCAGAAACATCCGTTATCAACGAGGATGCGACTCACATTCATACCCAGGATTTTAGTTGAAATGACTAGTGCGTCATTCTTTGGGTACAGCAGCCCTTCTCTATCCTCGTTTGAGAATGTAAGCACACAACTTTTGGAGATGTTTGGCTCTGGGAGCGCAACAAGATTTACCTCGTTGAGTGCTCTTATTTCTGCCTTTCTTTTTCTGTTTGAAGTAGTAATCACCGGAGTAAGTCCTCCCACAGCTCCACCAGGTTGGATCATATGTACATGTCCGCCAGCTCGAATTGGGGGCTCCTCCCCAAAAGAATCCTCATCTTCAACCTCTAAATTGGCAACTTCTGTTTGTTGATGAGGTGGAGGTCGGTTTTCTCGTTCTCTCTTCAAAGTGCCTTTATCAGCCGCATCTCGCCTAGGTGCTGGTCGTTTGACAAACTCATTCAACTTCCCTTCCTCAAACAGCTTCCATAGCTGTCTTAAGAGATCACGACACCTGCTTGTATTATGCCCAGGACTATCGTGATAGGCGCAGAATTGTTTGTTATTAGGCTGACGTGGTACATTCCGAATTGGTTGAGGAGGTTCGAGCAAATTCTTGCCTTTGATGGCGTTGAAGATATATGCTGGAGTTTGGTTGAACTTCTCCACTATACTCACTTCTTCGCCGGCATCAAACCTTTTAAAGGTTCCTGGCGTTTTGGAAGTCCGACCGCCATTCTTCTTCTTGAAAGATGATGGCTTTACTTGTTTTTCCTCTTCCTTAACCTCTCCCAACCTTTGGGCTAACAATTTTTGACGATTTATGAGCTCGCCTGCTCGTCTCCTGCACTCCGCATAAGTTGTTGGGAGGTCCTTAGTAAGACTGCGAAACATGGGAGAGTCTCCCCTAAATCCTCTGAGCAAAGAATGAAGTGCTAGTTCGTCACTTATAGGTTCACCGCCAAGGATAATTTCATCGATCCTATCAATATATTCCTCATCCCCCTCATTCTTTTGCTGCCTTACCTTCATCAGACGATGGCGGCTTTCCGGCTTGTTAATTTTAGCAGCAAAATATGATACAAATTTCTCCCCAAGTTCAGAAAAATTGTGGATGGAGCGGGGAGCAAGACTCACATACCATTTATGGGCTAGTTCACCCAATGTGAGTGGAAATTGTCGGCATTTCGTAGCGTCTGATGCACCTCGACCGGTCATGTATATCCTATACTTGGAGAGATGGGTCTCCGGATCAGTCTTTCCTTCATAGAGGGGGGCTTGCAAAGGAGTAATTTTTGCTTGCACAGGGGATTCTTCCAGCTCAATGGCCAAAGGCTCATTGTCCGAGCTTAATCGTTTGTGGTTATTTCCTCTTGATTCCACTTTTCCCTCCACTTCATCTAGCCTTTTCTGTAAGGCTTGCAAAAGGGATTGTTGGCTATCTTGCACAGCCGCTGGTCTTACCTGTCCAATTGCAGGTTCTTGGTAAGCATGGTGAGGATAACCCCCAGGGCCCAATCGATCATGGACCGAAATACGAGGTTGATCACGCCTAAGCAATGCGCTTTGTGCAAAACTCATTTGTTGTCTGGCAGAGTTTCCAGGTTCAACATTTCTTGAGTATGAGATTTGCATAGGAGTATAATTAGAGGATCGAGTTAATGACTCTGGAAGAGAAAACACGTGTGGTATTTTCCGGTTGGCAGGCCATGAAGATGATCTGTTGGAGAAATCCGAACCAAGTCGATTAAAAACCAAACGAGATTCAGATTCGGTAGCCTGCACATGACTTTCCCCTTGGTGTTCCTCCACCCTTCTTATTTTGTTTTGGCGAAAGTTGTAGTTTTTCTTAGGAGTAGAGGATGAAGCCCGTGCTGCTCTCATTTCCTTGGCTTTTTTCTGGAGTTTCCATACAAGCGTGTCCACTTGCTCGGGAGATTCAAAATTCTGCATGGGGATAGGCGCTAACTCCCTTGTCCGATGCCCGAGTGCGGACTGAGCATGCTCAACCATTGGGGCTTGGTCCGGAGTGTGTGTATTTCTCGCAGATGAATTTTCTCTCAGATGAGCCGTGGAGTATCCACCAGAAGTGTTGGGGAGACTAGCACGGGTTGTAGCAGCAGTCTTTGATTTTGTCATTCTAACGATGAGTTGGAGAAGATATTAGAAACAACAACTTTGAAGATAGCCTTCGAAAATTTCTTAGAGACTTGAGGATTTGAAGATGAACTTCAAAATCCAAGTCTAAATCCTTAAAATTAGGAGATGTAAGTATTTCGTTACCCTCCTTCTAGCGCCAGTTGTTATTACCTGATTAAATCCTTATGTGGCTGAGATCAGGATAACAAATAAGTATAATAATACTTGAATAATCGTGCTTGAAAAAGTAAATAACACAGAGATTTGCCTAGGTCTTGTCTTGCAAGAGCTAGGACTTAAGTGTAGTCTTTTTATTGATCAAATTCGTGGACCCCTACAATGAT
>JAPKLY010002453.1:13966-24869 GCA_026898435.1 Prunella vulgaris | reverse complement strand
TTAAGACTTCCCAACTGAGTCCATTGCTTTGCAAAGTCAACTTCTTCAGAGAATGTGGGAACGTGATTGCATTCTCAAGATGAAAAAACCGGCAATTAAGGTGTTGGAGTGCATGTAGATTTTCAAGATTCGTGAAACAGACAGACGACTCTCCATCACCAACACATATTCTCAATTTCTTGACATTTGGGATTCTCTCAGCCACATTTTCACAGAGGTTGGAAATGTTTATTTCCGAAAGTATCTGCAGATTCCTCAAAGCAGACTCATCTCTATCATTCATGACACCACTGGGAGGATCTGGAAGAGATAAGTACTTGAGCTTAACACACCTAAGTAAAGACATCTGCCAAATTTCAGTAAAATTAACCACAGATGTATTCCGAGAAAGTAATGTTTGCAGATTCCAATAGACCCCCCCTGAAAGTTTCACATGAACACCTGTTCCCTCTGTGGAAAAGTACCGCAAGTTGCATAGCTTATGATTCAGGTAAAAACTACAGGGATTGCCTGAAACACGTGTTTTCACAACTTTGAATACCCTCAAAAGTCTAAAATTGGCCTTTTGAATTACATTCTCAAAATCATCGCTCTCATAAGTGATTATCAAGGAACGGGCAAGTGAAGCAGATCGCAAGGTGTTAAGAACTTGAACAGTATCATATTTCTCCCTGGCAGTGGTTCCATGAATAACAATGCGACGTTCAGCATTTATTATGAATTGTGGACTACAAAGGTTATGTGGACTTCTGATACATATAAACTTTTGTTTCTGAGCTTCTCTTAAACACAGATCCCTCACAAGATCGTGAATTTTACACAACTTTGGTTTCCCATTAGAGCCCAATTTATGAACTAATACTACATTTCTATCAATAAGTTCCATTAAATATGATTCTGCAACAACTTCCAAGCTTTTACCATCAATTTGTTTCAGAAACCCTTCGGCCACCCATAGTTTAATGAGTTCGCATACACGAATCACACTATCTTCTGGGAAAATTCCCAGATACAGGAAACATGGCTTGAGATGAATTGGCAACTCTTTATAACTCGTGTATAAAATCTGTAGGCAAAGTTCTTCATCCTCAAAACTTATGGCTGAACTTGTATTTTCTAGAATGTGCTCCCAATATTCTAGCGTCCTTTTGTATTTTGCAAGGAGTCCTCCTATCGCAACTATTGACAGAGGAAGTCCTTTGCAATTTTCCACAATCTTCTTACCAATTCTCTTCAATTCAACAGGACAATCTTCTTTACCAAACACAATTTGGCAAAAAAGATTCCAACTTTTATCGTCTTGTAGAAATTTCATTTGAAATCCCAGCGAACCAGTTAACAAGTTCGATAGCCTGGTTGTTATCATGATCCTACTTCCATTTTCATTATCCGGAAAGTACATTTTGACTTCATCCCATGCCTCAACACTCCACACATCATCCAATACAATCAGATACCTTCTACTATGTAAATGTTTGTACAATCCTTCTCCTATTTGACATTCACTAGAATATCCGAACCCCTCTTTGTTTACTTGAGAAAGAACAACTTTGAGAATTTCTCGTGTATTAAATTCTTGAGAAATTGTAACCCAAGAAAAACAGTCGAAATGCTCCCTAACAAGTGGATGTGAATAAAGGTTTCGAACAAGAGTAGTCTTACCAATTCCACCCATTCCGAAAATCGGAATGATTTGGAGATTAATCTCCGCTCCCGTGAGCTTATCCAATACTTCAAGTAAGACATCATCAAAACCCACCATGGTAGTGTTGTGCGCAACATAAGAAGATCCAACAGAACCTCCAGACACTGAACAGTTTATGAGGTGCTGATCTTGAATCTCCATCACCCTTCTTCTGATAGCCTCCATTTCCACAATCACTTTCTGCAGACACTCATTGAAGTCAGCTGAACTAGTCCTTTCGCCAAGAATCTGATCGGCTATGTGGGATTCGATAACATCTTCAGCCGCATAAGCCACATTCGAGATGCTCATCTCCAACGGATCAGCTTCATTGCTGTACCCAGCTTGCAGGGAATATTTCTCCAGAAATGCTTGCAAGAAAGTAACATTGTCAGTGAGAGACTCAACAAGATCTACTGGCAGAGAAACAGGAGGGCGAGGATGGTGTTTGATCTGGTCTATGATGTGCAGGACAGAAACCAGAGCCGCGTAAGCCGCCATAGATGATGATACTAACTTGGATCAATTCTTTCACAACATATTTCTGCAAATGCACAATAATATCAATAATTCTTTCAATTATTTCAATGGTGGGCCCATTCTACAGCTACTAGATCAACTTCTTAGATCATATAAACTTTTGTTGGCCGACATTGATTTGAGTAGTCAATTTTCCCCAAATATTGACTGGTATATAAAGAATACTCTTTGCAATAAGCAGGTAGCTATCCCAATTTCGAAGTTCTTCTAAACGCAGGTTTTCAGTAACTTTATTTTTTCCCCAAAATTGTAATCAAAGTTAAAACCGTTGAAATTTGACTATGATTACAGAATGCGAAATGTCTGCAAAAAATAAATAAATTGCAGAATGCAAATCAAGTTGAAATTTTACAATTTAATTACGTCCGCAAAAAGTATATTCCATGTGTTTTAGCAAGAAATGAACATTCAAACTGAATAAACGCATTACCGGAGATGGCGCCCACGGATTTTTTGCTCCTTTTTTCTTTGCGCATCAGTCCCTAGTCTATAAACCAATTACCCAAAGCTCTAAATCCCTTTTAGGCAAAAGGAAGACTTACCCTCCATTTCCAAAGTTGATCCTGCTTTCAATTGAAGTAGAAACGCAGGCAGATTCAACTTCTGAGGATGAGAGGAGAACTCCCGTTTGACAAAACGACTCCATGCCAAAATCAACGACATAAATGGAGCAAGGATTAAAATATGGATAAGACTATTCATGCCCCAAATTCCTCTAAACATACCCCATTAATAAATATACTCAATTTAAAATAAAAAATAATTTAAAATACTAAATGTATATATTTTTTAATAATTTTTTTTTTTACTTATTCTTCTTCTCTCTTATGTTCTAAATGTTATATTCATGTAGTTCTCGAAACCATTCTACAGCTCTAAGCAGCCCTAAATTTTTATGTTGACGATCAATTCATATTTTATCCCAGTACACAATTTACAGATCAATTCAATCTCATTTTTTATACTTTGTTAGTGACATCAAACAAATCTAAATTATATATTTTTATTATTTATTGATGAAATATTATTATACACAATAAATAATTAAAAGGCCATTTGTCTATTGTTGAAGAGCGCTGCGAAAGGGTTGATGTGGAAAAGGATGAACTGTCGTATTTTCTACGCACTTCTTTATTTCTTTTTAATTGTGGAGCATTAACATGCCTTGTGAAAGAAGAAGACGAGATCAAAATTGAAAAATGGTATAACAGTTAGAACATGAGAGAGAAGAAGAATAAGTAAAAAATAGAAAAGTATATTAATAAAAAATAGGATATGTTTAGTATTTTTAATTATTTTTTCATTTTAAATTGAGTATATTTATTAATTGGAGTATGTTTAGAGGAATTTGGGGTATGAATAGTCGCATACTTAAAATATTCATATATCCATTTTCTGTACTCATACTATGTAGAAATGATATTTTCATGATATTTATTAAAAAAATAAAAAATATTGGTAAATATCGGTCTGTAATATCGATATCGCTTATTTTTTTGACAAATTAAACCAAATATCGTTAGATATCGAGAAAATATCTATGAATTTCAGGAAAAACTCCAAAAAATAGTGTATATATATAAACTTGTCACAACTGTAAAATTTATTTAAATAATTTTGTTAAATTTATGTATTAAATGTTTTCTCTTAAATTTTTTATAATTTTAAAATTACCGATATCGATATTTTAAAAAATTTAAGATCTCGATATTTCCATCGATATCGATATTTTCAATCTTGGTTATGAAATTCAATTGTAAGACTAACTTACATATATGCATTCGGATACTCTTTATTTCTTTAGTAAAGTTTTATACGTGGAGATAGATATAAAATTAAAATAATAAATTAAAATATAAATTTATGGGAAAGTATAATAATAGATGAAGTGTATGCATTGTGTCTATCTCTATTTTAACTTTATAAAAAATTTATACAAAGAAATAGAGAAGATCCAAGTCCTACGGTATTTACCAGATGTTATAAAAATTTTATGATTTTTTGATAAAATAAAATATTTAATATTTTTATATTTTATAAATTAAAAAATAAAAAATAAATTAAAATATTTTAATTTAATTTTTCAACTACCTCCACTCATACTCTCACATTCATATGTGTCACTCTGAATTCCACCACAATTCCCCAATCTCTACCTTAATTTTAAAAATTAAAAGATATTTATTTTCTATTTAATTACCTGGGACGACCTCATTGTTAGACTACACTCATCCATGACCCCATTCAACCAAACTTACAATAAAATATTAATTTATTTCTCCTCCACATATATAACATATAACTCAACCCAACTTTATCTTTTTTATACTCACATCCAGGACCCAACTCAATCCAACTCAATTATTATTATTTTATATTTTATTAATTATATATAATTTTAAATCAATATTTGGTATATTTAAAATGTGTAAAAAATATATAAATTAATTATCATATATTAAAAAAACTAATTTATCATAAACTAATTTAGCATGTTATATTTAGCATGTGTAAACTAATTTAACATGTTATATTTTTCTTGTTATCTTATTTAAAACGTGTAAAAAAAAATATAAACTAATTTACCGTATATTAAGAAAAATAATTATCATACATTTAATATAAGATACAATGTTCAGAGTTGAAATAAATATAAATAACTCAAACTACAAATAGTTGCATTAAAATAAAAACTTACAAATAGTTGCATAAAATAAAAACTTACAAAATAAGAGATGAAATAATAAAAATAGAAGATAAAATAGAGCATATGAGATTGTATTTAAAAGTATATCAATATTAGTGTCTATTTATAGAGAATTGAAAAATATGAATTTTGATATATTTTTTAAATATATATTATTCATAATATTTACAAAATAAATTTTATTTACATAAAATTTAACTAACCAATCATATAATGACACGTGTCATTATGTGATTGGATGACCAAGAAAAAAGATGGAGTTTTTTTTTTTTTAAAATCCCACCCCCATTTTCCTTAATTCGTTTCCAAAGGGAATCGAACCCAGACCACCCACAGAAAAAAGAAAAAAGATGGAGTTGGGCAGGCAATACGGTGTCATGACCAATTTCAATTTGCAATTTTTTTTCTTTTTTATTTTAATAAATGGGTCCAACCGGTTGTATTTTACTGTCTATGGGGAAAGCCTTATAATGACCGATCATAATAAATCGGGATTATAGTTTTATAAGCCCAATAAGTTGACACTAATTTGATTTTGGTCCCAATCAATTGCTCATTTTGGTTTTGGTCCTATAAATTTAAAAATATTTTGAAATTGGTCCTATTATCTGTGATAGCAGGTTGCACAACCTGTCAATGATTATATAGTTATTTGTTTGACTTTTTATTACAAGTGACATTGATGATTGAGTCTTAATATCTGTGGGGCAATATTTATTTAAATAATTTCTTATAATTATTTTTAAAAATTCAAAATATAAAAAATTGTTAAAAAATTCAGAATATTTTCAAATTAGATCAGATTTTAAAAGTTAATCCGACAACATGTGTTTTGTTAATAATAATATATAAATAAAATAATCTCAATATTAATCAAGAATTATTTTTAGAAATATACTATTTATATTTAAAATTTTGAAATTTATAAAAAATACTAATTTCAAATTAAAAAAATATAATACAAATAAGTTATAGAAAAATATTTAGTTGATTTAAAAAATCAAATAAATTAAAAAATGTTAAACAAATACTCCCTCCGTCCCGTAGGAATTTGCACCCTACGGGACGACACATTTTTTAAGGAAAATATGTTTTATATATAAAGTAGTGACATATGTGTAAATATTTGTATAGGTTTGTGCGTATGCACGTAAATCAATGTTTCCTTTTTTGGTAGTTTGCAAATTTGTATGGACGTCCAAATAAGTAAAGTGTGCAAATTCATATGGGACAGATGGAGTAAATAATAAAAGAATTAACATAATATATTTGATTATTTATTGGTTTGTTTGTTTAACATTTTTTAATTTATTTGATTTTTTATTAGGTTAATTCTTTTATTATTTATTTGTTTAACATTTTTTAATTAAGTTATTAAATTTATTAATTTAGTAGTATTTTTTATAAGTTAGCTTAATAAATAATGAAAGAATTTATTTATTAAATAATATAAATTAAGTTAACAAATAAATAATAAAAGAATTAACTTAATAAATTATACTAAAAATAAATAAATTTTTAGAAATAATTCTTGATTAATAAATAATACTAAAAATAAATAAATAAGCAAAGAATTAACTGAATATATTTTATTATTTATTTAGTTGAGGAGGAGGATTATAAGATGAAAAGTGAGTAATAAAATATAATAATTATATATTATCTTATTTAGAAATTAATATTATATATATATATATATTTAATCTCTTTAACCATATTATAATTACTATATATTTCCAATTAAAAAAATTCTAAACCAAGCACTAACTAATGTGTCATCAAAGAAAGATGTACCCACATGAATTTTTAGCTATTTATGAATTAAATCATAAGTTTTCAAATGTAAACAAATCTGATTTTTACAATTATACCCAATCCTTATTTATATTTTTAAAAAAAATCTATTCTCATTTACTTTATAAAAAAATATTATTTTATTATTATCTCCAAAAATAATTATTTTATTTATAAATGAATTTTACATTTTTATTATATACATATTTTTAAAGTCACGTCCATTTCGTTAAAAATAAAATTATTGCCTGGAAGTAGTAACATATTCTATTTGTTTAGTATTTTTTTATACATTTCAAAATTTTAAATATAAGTAGTAAATTTCTAAAAATATTTCTTAATTAATATTGAGATTATTTTATTTATATATTATTATTAACAAATCACATGTTGCCGGTTTAACTTTTAGATAATACTGAGTTTATTTTATTTATATATTCTGAATTTTTTTAACAATTTTTGATAAATTGAATTTTTAAAAAATAATTATAAGAAATTATTTAAATAAATATTGCCACAGACATTAAGATTCAATTATCAATGCCACTTGTAATAAAAAGTCAAACAAAGATGTGCCACCTGCTACTACAGGTAATAGGATCAATTTTAAAATATTTTTAAATTTATAGAACCAAAATTAAAATAAACAATTGATTGAGACCAAAATCAAATTAATGTCAACTTATTGGGCTTATAAAACTATAATTCTTAATAAATCACATGTAACACCGATCACACAAACACAATAAATTTGGCAAAGTTGAAAGAAAGAGAAACCGTGCGGAATGATACAGTTACAAACTATACAGTGAAAAGTGTGTGCTTGTGTGGGGTCCATTGTGGACTTCCAATTGGCAGAAGGGATATAATGAATTTCTTTGATTGGATCTTTCCAAAAAAAATAAAAAATAATAATAATAAAAATAATTCATATTAAATCAAATGGAAAGATGAAACCAAAAAGTAGGTTGTCCTCTCCCACACACATAATAAATCACCAATCAGGAGGAGGGATCCCACCACCACTCCAACTCTGTAGAAAGAGAAAAGAAGAGAGAGAGAGAGAATGGATCCGCCGGAGGTTCAATCGATCGAAAAATCGATCGCCAATAATCCTGCCATGGAAGATGATCAGGACAAAGCTGTCGACCAATGGTAAATCTCTTCTTCCCTTTGCCTTCTCTCTCTCTCTGCGGATTTGTTAATTGGAGGTTTGAATGGTGCAGTTGCTCTTGCTTTTACGACTGTACGGAATCCTGCCTCGACTACTTGTTCTGTGGCCTCTGTTAGTTTTCGATCCAAATCTGTAAATCGGATTACTTGTTGTTCTGGTTTGAGATTATGCTTCACGGAAGAATTAGAAAGGACTGCCGCCTGATTGTTGTTTTTGTTCATCTCTTTTAGCGATTCTCCCTCATATGCTGTGCAATGTATGCTGGTGAAGTATTATATACTACCGCCCAATACTTGGTAATAATATTAATTCTCATTGATAATAGTATTAGTTTAGTCAAAACTCAGTAATAATACTATTAGTTTAGTGGTTTCACTATGAGTCAAGCCGAATATTGCGGTACACGAGTTTGGCTCGAACTCTAACGGTGTGTTTGTTTGAGGATGGGCCCATCCGGATGGGGGATGGATTTTCCCCCAATCCCACCCAATTTTCGGACTTGCACATTTTATCTCATCCAAAATACACATTCATTCCCTATTATACACTTATAAATCTATTTTACATAATTCAATACCAATCACATCAATTTTATCTTACATATCAAATACATTTTATTTATCTCTTTTTCACATATATCATATATATTTTTATTTAATTTATATCAATTAATATAAAATAAGAATTAATTTTAATTATATTTTTTTTACATATTATAATATCCTATTATATATATATATTATTATTATTAATATATATAAACTATATATATATGTAATTAATTAATATTATAAATATATTTAAATTTCATTTAAGATTATTATCTTGGAGTATTACAAGACCTCTACTATTAGTAATTATTTGTGATTTAAAATTGAAAATATTTATGTATTATATATACACTGTTTTTATATTATTTATTATTAATTTAATTTATCTAAAAAAATTACTCCCTCCGTCCCGTAGGAATTTGCACCCTACGGGACGGCACATTTTTTAAGAAAAAATAGTTTTATAAATAAAGTAGTGGTATATGGGTAAATATGTGTAAAAGTTTGTGAGTGTGCACGTAAATCAATGCTTCCTTTTTTAGTAGTGTGCAAATTTGTGTGGGACGTCCAAATAAGGAAAGTGTGCAAATTCCTGCGGGACAGAGGGAGTATTAATTATCAAGGTTATTTTTAAAAAAAAATTATGTATTACAACAAAATATAATTAATATACAATCATTCAATCATTACTCCACTAACTAATAATAATAAAATAATACATCATCATCTCCAAAAAATATTGATTTGACATAAAGTTCCATCCACCCCTACCACATCCAATTCAAACCAAACACAAATTTACTATTCACCGGATTTGCCCCATCCACTTTTTTTTTCCATCCGGATGTGCTCCATCCACCTCAAGACGTAAACAAACACTATCTAATAGTTGAGCTTGAGTTTTGGTCACTTTGAGAGAAAAGTTCATTTGTAAATTAATCAAATGTAGTTCAATCTCAAAAAACTAAGCTCGTGAAAAATTTAAAAATTGTACGAAAAATAACATAAATTTATTAACGAGCTTGTTTGAGAGCATTCAAAGCGAATACCATTAGCCTCAAGTTCGGCTGAATAAAATGATTGAGCTCGAATTCGCGCGATTCGTGATATTTGGCAAACGAACTCAAACGAATACTTTTCAAGCCGAGATTCGTATAGTTCGCGAACGATTTGACTCATTTACTTCTTTACTTTTAGTTCCATTTTTTTTCTATATTTTTGTAGATGTTCCAATTATTTTTATTTTAAAAATAAAAATTACACTCTTAAAAAATATTACTCCCCTGACAACGAATCTCACAGTACTATTTGACATATTATATTAAGCGCAAATTCTAGTATGCACACGTGTGCATACTATGCACCTTGATTTTACTTTAATTTTGAATTTAATTTGATATTTTCAAAAATACACAGTACACGCCGCACTGTGTGTTTTTTTGGTATAAAAAGTTGTTCTTTGGATGTTGCAAAGATTTGTTCTTGGGGTATTAAAGAGTTGTTCTTGGGGTATATCTAAAATGTTCTTCGGGTATTAATAATTACTCTTGGGGTATTGATAATGAGAAATCTTATAACAACTACCAACTTAAACAAATTATTGAGGCCAGAGATGCTGTCCTTGCAAACATAGGTTGCACATTAATTTGTAATTAATGGCATGTTATTATTGAAGAATCCCATGAAGATGACCCTCAGTACCACATTTTGTTATGTATCCCCAGTAATCATCCTTCTCGATTTCCCATAGGCAGACAAACCAATCCAAGACACCCACTTCAAACTGCCTCGAATGCACACTGTAGTTGCTTTTATCACCAAGGCTGTAATAGAGAAATGCTGCAACTGACTTAATGCGCCATTGTTATGAATATGTATTTTTCCATAGATGAAATGAATGTGTTACAAGAGTATTTATAGAGGTGTGTGCTTGATTGATAAAGCACATAACTAACTAACAGGTTTTGTAACTAACACTCATAACTAACACATGGATTCCTAATTCTGTGAAGTAACTAATTAGCACCAGAATATATTAATTGGTTTACTGGTGATCGATGCATGCCGTAAGCATGTGTGCATGCATTTGTGCATGCATGTCAATACTTCAACAGCCATAAGAAAAATATTTGGAAAGCATTCAGACACATGAGATTACAAGAAGGGAAACATACCAGCTTCGAGCCATTTGAACTAGCTACCTCAAACATTAACTTCAAGTTAAACTAGGCGTTTCTGCACTGTCAAATAAGGAAATGAGTTTTAATGCCTTCTATTCAATATCCTCTCATGGATGTGAGCAGGTTATGATTACATCATTTAGCGAGGTTATGAGTTTCTTTGGGTATTTATTATCTATTCTTCGGGTATTTATTATCTATTCTTTGTGTATTATTAAAGAATTCTTTGGGTATTACTAAAGACATCTTTGGGTATTTACATAATATTATTCG
>JAPKLY010002453.1:0-13956 GCA_026898435.1 Prunella vulgaris | reverse complement strand
ATTTATTATCTATTCTTCGGGTATTTATTATCTATTCTTTGGGTATTTATTATCTATTCTTTGAGTATTATAAATTGTTCTTTGAGTATTACTCGTTTATTATTTATTTAATTATTAAATATTTATTTATAAATTATTCATTAGGTATTATAAATTATTCTATGGGTATTATAAAATATTTTTTTTTGGTATTATATATTTGTTCTTCGGTATTATAATTTTTTTTTCTTCAAAATTTGCAGCTTATATCATACTATGTAAGATCAAACCCTTTTTTTCATGGCATTATATCTCATTTAAATTGCATGGCACGAATCTTATGAATACGAAGACTAGATATCATATATACATGCTTTATGTATTTTGTTGCAGAAAGATCACTTGAATGTCGTCCTGATGCTTTTTTTATATATTGATTCCTCTTAGTTAGATCCAATTAAATAGATTTTGATTTGCATTGCGCAAATGACAAGAGATTCATAGTGAAAATGCAGGGTTGAAGAGGGTACTCCAGCGCAAGCTTGGCGGAGCAAAAATCAGTTTGGAAATAGTCAAAATTGAAGGGTGCATTCTATGCACCCCTGTTCACAGCAGACCCACTCTATATTAAATTATGTGTAAAAATATGATCATTTATTATGAATGGGAGTAATAATATATATATTTCAAAATTTAGTGAACACTTCAAACAGTGACCCAAGAGTTCACTTATTGCACATGACATGCCGGTTACAACTTACAAGCAGTGCACATGGAATAATATTTGTATACTTTATTGGACCCATAAGATATTCTCGTTTAAAATATGACACAACCAATAAAACATTAGTTATTAATGTTTGGAATTCTATATTTTATATAAAAATTCTTGATGTATCATTATTTATTAAATATAAAAAGAATAATTGACTAATATAATCAATGATAATATGAATATTTTGAGTATTTCACACACTTTAAAAGTAAAAATGACTATAATTTGGGTCAAATAAAAAAGAAACATGGGTTATGTATCTTTTGTGAAATGAAGAGTACTTTTTTTTTTTTTGTGTGGATAACCTCTTGTTGACATGGCGAACTAATGCATTCAACCCCGGAATAATCACCAAGGCTTGACAGGTCGCCAGGGCTCACCCAGACCCGTGGAAGGTCGGAGCTTGCCCACATGGGGCAGCTCACCTGCGCAGCTCGCCTAAAGGAGCTCGCCCCTACCCCCACGAGGACCTCGCCGAGGTCCATCATCACACGACATCCTGAAGCTGTACAAGGCGTTGGAGCTCGCCCGCCTTATGGCCTGTTAGATCCCGTTGGTTGCACTCTTTTTCCCTCCGTCCGGTTTATCCACAAGGGTGGTTTACGACGAGGTTTTTAATGAGACTCATCTAGTCTAAGGCATAGTAGTAGGACGAGGTACGACATAGGGAGCAGTGTGAGAGACCAAGAAGAGGGTAAGGAACCCTCGTCAACACCGAAAGCCATATAGGCTCGTAAGGTGCCGTCTCACACTCGCGCACCTATAAATAAGACCTCTCTTGTAACTATTACACAACTCTAATACATTTCCTACATTATACTTTCTCTCTCTAAGCTTTTTCTCTCTCTCTCTCTACATTATCTCATCCAAGAACACAAAAACCCTCTCAAATCATAAGATTATTGTTTGGTAGAATTAATCCGATATAAAGCCACATAACGAACAACGATTAGTAAATTCTATCAACAATTTGGTGCTAGAAGGAGGGTGCCTCGAATCTGAAAAATAAAAATTTTCAAGAACAAAAATTAGGGTTCCTATGAAGATTTGAAGGTGTTCTTGATAAAACTCAAGAACACTTGAAGATACACACACATATTCATTCCTTCGAACGAAAACCCAGATTTCTGGATAAAAATCCAGATTTTCAGATTTACAAATTCTTTTCGGAAAAAGCTTTCAAACCCGCGCGTGTACATGAATAAACCGGATTTTGGATAATTTGTCACACGCGAGGCTAGACGAAAACTTGCACAGCTCCACCTAAGTTGTACGATCATCACCCCGACGACTTCCCTCCGCCTCGGCGACCTGCAGCAAGTTACCCCCTCCAAAAACTAAAAATGGCTACCACTCGAGCTGCCAAAGGACAAACCTCCGCAGCTGCCGGAAGGTCCCGAGGGGGCGACCAAAACCAGGCCGAGGTGGAGACCTCACGCCAGGTGGTGGAGACCTCACAACCACCTCCCCAAAAGAGCACCGCAGCCCCGCGACCTCCGCGAGCTGTGGTGGCATAAGAAGACCTGATCCCTGCCCTGAGGGACCTGGCCAACAACCCCGACGAGCTCCAGTGCACCATCGCAACCTTGCAAAGGTTGCAGCAGCAGCAGTATGACGAGCTCGCCCTAGTACCGAGGCGAGCTCCAGCTACTGAAACTCGGGAGTAGGCGAGACCCACTCAGGGCACCCAGACTCGCGGGGAGTACAACGCTCTCCCCACTGAGCAAGAGACGAGCTCGGCCCAAGCTCGCCAGTACCGGGAATGGGCCGGCAAGGCCAAGATGATGGAGAAGGAACCCGCCCCGTACACTGGGCGAGCTTCGGCCTACACCGTGGTCTCCGCCACGCATCAATCACAAAGGAGGGAAGTCCTCCAAGGCCATCTAGGTCCGAGATATGGGGAGAACGAGCGGACGGCAGCCCCAGCTACCTCCCACGGAGACTCGGACCAACAGCTGCGCAGGTCCGCCCATGAACAATTGAGAAGGCCCGCCACCGACAGGTTGTGCCCCCATGGCGGACGCAAATTCCAGCCCGTCACTGAGAGGTCACCCCAGAGTGAGGCACCTCGGGGACGTGCGTCCACGAGACGCCAGACCTTTGAGCAACCTCCGCCGGAAGTGACCCACGATGACGAGCTGGCCTCGCTGAAAAAGGCCGTCGAAATGCTGCAAGCCCAAGTAGCAGCCAAGTCTGGCGGACCTGACGCCACCACTCTTCCCACATCTCCATTGGCACCTGCCATCCTTCGCGCACCGGTCCAGAAGAAAATTCAATTCCCGGTGATGTCTGCGTATGAGGGCGAATCCGACCCGAAGGTCCACCTGGCCAAGTACACAGACTTTATGATTTCGGTTGGCGCCACCGACTCTACTCAATGCCGGAACTTCCCGCTGACCCTAGGGGACCTAGCTCACCGCTGGTTCTCTTCACTAGCCCCGGGGTCAATCTGCTCATTTGGCCAACTCTCACGGGAGTTCTTGGCCCACTTGTCTGGGTTCGGATCCTACCTTACCCAGAAGCACCGACTCACCAACATCCACCAAGGCGAGAGCGAGACCGACCAGCAGTACCTGGAGAGGTTCGACAAAATCCTGCTGGAAGGTGAGCCGGTAAGCGAGGACACAAAGGTTGTCGCAGCGATGGCCGGACTAAAAAAGGGCACCGACCTATGGATGGAGATGCACCTCGCATGTCCCAACACTTACACCGAATTCCGCCATAAGGCAGGGGTGTTCGTGGCTATGCAGGAGGCACTACTGAAAGAAGTTGATGCCCAAGAGGAGAGGAAGCCCTACGGGAAGAAGTCTGGGGGCGCATACAAAGCCCCCCGGAACTTGAAGGCCTTCGGCGAGGGGGACGAGCTTAAGAAGAAGCTCAACCAGGTCCTAACCGTCTCCATCGACCAGGTCTTCACTGCGGTCAAGAGCAAGGCCCTGCTGGAGGAGCCGAGGCGGATCCGCCAGGACCGCACGAAGCTCAACCCCAACAAATTATATGCCTACCATCAGGCCATCGGCCACTTTACTAGCGAATACCGAGACCTCCTCAAATAACTCTAGAAATTTTATGAGGATGGGAAGCTGGCCGAGTTCGTGAAAAAGGCCCCAGCTAAGAGGCCAAGGTTCGAGAGGAGGGCTACCTTCGATGATGAGGATGAGGAAGCGGACCAACCTGGTCCCCAGAACAGACGGAGGGCACCTCCCCAACCTCAGCAAAACATGGAGCCCACCCTGGAAGTCTTGGTTCTCGAGGAGGTGATCGGAGCTACCGGAGGTCTCCAGGACGGGGGATCCTCCATATCCAAGAGAAAAAGGAAGGCCGAAATCCGGGCCATAAACCAAGTCCAGGAATGCAGCTCCGGCCCCAGGTCCGTCCCACAGCTTACTGATGAGATGACATTTTCCTCGGCGGACCTGGAGGGGATACTGATGCCTCACAATGACTCGTTGGTGATAAGTGATAACCGCCAATATCATGAACGTCCGAGTTCACAGGCTACTTGTGGACACCGGCGCGTTCACCAACATTCTCTTCAAATCCACCTTAGATGCCTTAGGCGATTTTGAGTCGTATCTGGAACCTAGCAATACTAGGATAGTGGGGTTCAGAGAAGCTGTAACCGTCCCCCTAGGTAGTATTAGGTTGAGCATCCAGCTTGTATCGGCTGAGGACCCCGAAAGGAGACTGACTGGGCTCATAGATTTCCTAGTTGTCGACCAGCAGTCCTCCTACAACGGGTTCCTTGGCCACCCGTTTATTAATGAATTCAAAGTGGCGTGTTCGACCTACTACTACTGTTTGAAATTCCCAACTCCAAAAGGTGCCGGAACCATAAAAGGTGACCAGAAAAAGGCCAGAGAGTGTTTACTCCAAATCAAAGACGGTCGGATCAAAAATTCTGCTACGCAGGTCCACATCCTTGAAGAGGATGTACAGGCCCCAGCAGACGAGCCGAACATCCTAGATGTCATCTCAGTCTAAACTGAGTTGATGGAGGTAGGCGACCTGCTGGAAATCGACCAAGTGTCAGGACCTACGCAAGACACACAACCAGCGCCAATGGAGGGATTGGAAGAGGTCCAAAACAACCAAGTGTTGGGACCTGTGCAGGAACAACAACCTGCTCCCATGGAGGTGGTTAATGAAGGCCAAGATGGGGGACCTGCAGGAGGTCGAGAACCAATGCCGATAGATATTGACCCAACTCCCCAGGTCTCCGAACCATCCCAAGTTGACAAACCACCGAAGGTGCTCACAGTTGATGGACCCACCCGAGCTGAAAGCCAACTCGATGACCTCGAACCGCGCATAGGTCACGAACCTGCGCAGATGTCATGAGAGGAGTGGGACGAGCTCATCAGCGACCAAAGATGGAAAAGTCAAAAAAGAAAAGCCACCCCCATTGAGGAACTGACGGCACTCCCGATGGACCCGAAAAGGGACTTAGAACTTTTCATTGGTTCTGAGTTACCTGAACCGTACCGGTCGAGGATGGAGCTGTTCCTGATGACCAACCTGGACGTGTTTGCCTGGTCCCATGAGGACATGACGGGGATCCCGCTGGAACATATGCTTGCCACAGACTTAACATAGATCCGACGAGGAGGCCCGTACTCCAAAAACGGAGAAAGTATGGACCAGACAAATACGCAGCTCTAACTATCGAGGTGGAGAAGTTGTTAGACAACAAGCTCATCAAAGAAGCTTTGTGTCCGCAGTAGGTCGCGAACCCCGTCCTGGTAAAGAAACACAACGGGACGTGGAGACTCTGCATCGACTTCACAGACCTAAACAAAGCATGTCCGAAGGATAACTTCCCACTGCCTCACATCAATCGGTTGGTACATAGCACCGCGGGCCATGAGATGATGACGTTCATGGATGCTTTTGCGGGCTATCACCAGATAGCTCTACACCCAGATGACCAGGAACATACGGCGTTCTACACCAACAAAAACATGTATTGTTGGGAAAGGATGCCGTTTGGACTTATCAACGCCGAAGCCACCTACCAAAGATTGGTGAATAAAATGTTTGACCAACACATTGGCGAGTCCATGGAGGTGTACGTGGATGACATAGTTGTCAAGAGTCTGAGAAAGGAGGACCACCTGGACCACCTAAGGCAGACTTTCGACATATTGCGCCACTACAACATGAAGTTAAACCCCAAAAAGACCAGCTTCGGCGTGCACTCCGGAAAGTTCCTGGGGCACCTAGTTAGCCAGCGTGGAATTGAGGTCAACCTGACACAGGTCCAATGTATAATCGAGATGGGTGTCCCCGATTCCGTGTAGAAAATTCAAAGACTGATTGGGTGCATGGCAGCCCTGAACAGATTCATCTCCAAGTTCGGCGACTGAAATCATCCGTTCTTCGAGGCAATTAAGGCAAACACACGGAGGTACAAAGAGGCGGCCAAAGCCGACAAGCTCCACCTCAAAAACTACTTCGTGTGGACAAGTGAATACCAACGAGCCTTCAAAGACATCAAAACATACCTGGCAGATACGCAGGTCCTGTCAAAGCCGATACCTGGAGAGAAGCTGTACCTATACCTAGCCGCGTCGGAGGTAGCCATCAGCTCCGTCCTGGTCCGAGAAGAGGCAAAAACACACCTACCAGTGTACTACGTGAGCCAAGTCTTACACGAAGATGAGTTGCGGTACACCCCAACAGAGAAGCTGGCTTATGCACTGGTGATGAGTGTTAGAAAATTTAGGCCTTACTTCTTTGACCACCCGGTAGAGGTGCTGACAACGTTCCCACTACGTCAAATACTACAGCGCCCAGACACCGCCGGACGCCTGCTGAAATGGTCACTAGAGATCAGCCAATACGGTATAACCTACGCATCCCGAACAGCGATCAAGGGACAAGCACTTGCCGACTTCATTGTCGAGCTAACTTTCCCACAAGATCCGACGAGGGGGCGTATAACTCCATGGCATCTCTATGTGGACGGATCATCAACCAGTGTAGCAGCAGGCGCCGGCGTGGTCCTGATCAGCCCGGACAGACAAGTCTTCACCTCCGCAATCTGTTTTGACTTTCGAGCAACCAACAACGAGGCGGAGTATGAAGCGTTGATAGCGGGACTTAGGCTATCATTAGCTGTGGGGGCAACCAATCTTCAAGTTTTTGGAGATTCCCAGCTAATAATATCCCAAGTCCGGGGGGAATATGAGGCGAAAGACCAGCAGATGATGACCTACCAAAAAATAGCCACGCACCTGATCTCGATGTTCACACATGTCTACATCAACCAGATACCACGGCTAGAAAACACACAAGCAGACGCCCTAGCTCGGCTAGCTACCAGCAATGGCGAAGCCGAATTCACGGAGGTTGTAATCACCACACTGAAAAACCCCTCGACGTCCGATTATAAAATAAATCAAACCTCGAGTGGGGGGCAGGAAGACAGTGAAGATGGTGAAGATTGGTGCACTCCAATCCAAAAATATTTAACAGACGGAACAACCCCCGTGGACACCTGGGAAGCTAGCCGGCTAGTAAAGCAAGATGCCAGATATACGCTGCTGAATGGCCAACTCTACAAGCGTGGATTCTCTCTACCCCTACTCAAGTGCCTAACTAAGAAGCAGGGGTTCGAAGTGTTAGAAGAAATTCACGAAGGGATTTGTGGGAGTCACGCTGGGGGGCAAACATTGGCATATAAGACGATCAGGCAGGGCTACTACTGGCCCACTCTTCGCAAAGATGCCATCAGCTTCGCTCGAAGGTGCCGAAAGTGCCAACTTTTCGCACCTAACATCCACTCCCCAGCCAACCAGATGAAGTCGGTTTTCAGCCCCGTGGCCTTTCATGAAATGGGGAATCGACTTGATCGGCCCATTTCCACCTGGTAGAGGCGGTGTAAAGTTTGTTGTTGTAGCCGTAGACTACTACACTAAGTGGGCTGAGGCCGAAGCTCTCATAACAATAACCCAAGAAAGGATGACCGGCTTCATATGGAAAAACCTGATTTGTAGATTCGGACTTCCGTAGTCGATCATCACGGATAATGGAAGGCAGTTTGACGGTCAAAAGCTGAGAGACTTCTGCAGTTCATGGAATATCAAGAAGCACTACTCAACTCCTTACCATCCACAGTCGAACGGCCAGGTCGAGGCGGTGAACAAGATTCTGAAACACATATTGAAGCTCCGCCTCGAAGAAAAGAAATGGAGCTGGGCAGACGAACTCCCGGAGGTCCTATGGTCTTATAGAACTGCCTATAGGGCCAGCACCGGAGAGACCCCGTTTGTCCTAGCTTTCGGGACTGAAGTCGTGGTCCCGGTCGAAGTCCAGAACAAGACTTGGAAGGTGGTGGGATATGATGAAGAAAAGAATGACGAGGCCTTGGCAGTGGAGAAGGATCTGATCGAAGAGACCAGAGCTTCGTCAGAGATGAAGAACACCACCTACAAGCACAGAGCAGAAAAATATTACAACTCTCGAGTCCGAGACCGGAAATTCAAGGTCGGAGACCTGGTGTTGAAAAAGAAGTTGATGGCCCCACCAGGTGTATTCTGTTCAAACTGGGAAGGACCATTCCGGGTCACCACAGCATGGCCAAACGACACCTATGATCTTGAGGACGCTGAAGGCAACGCCTCGTCATACACCTGGAGCGCGGCGCATCTAAAGAAGTTCTACCAATAGACTAGAATTCTGTAATAGACTAGTCGAAGGTTCGCATCAGGAATGCTGATGGCAACCAATGTAAATAACGTCGCTACTAGAATTTGAGAAAATTTGTAAAACCAGAAAAATTCCCAAGTGTTTGGACCTGTGTAGCTCGCCCACTACCCAAGGAAGCTCGCCAGCCTCAGCTCGCCAAGTGCCAGAAAGTCCGTAATGCGCAAGGACCAAGGTCCCAAATGTTGTAATTAAATAGCTCGAAGGCAAAGGCCAAAGTGCCCAAGGTCGCGAAGGTACCCTTCTTAAAGGGTTGCTAAGCACCTACTGCCATAAGTTAGAAAAATTCGCGAAAAAGACGAAAAACGTCTAAGGCAAGGTTCATGAAACCCGATGGCCCAACGTGAATAAATCAAAGTGCAGTTCGCTGCCCTAAGTGGTCTAAGACGAGCAATTCACGGCCCTAAGTGGCGTAAAACGATGAATACGCACTCTCAAAATAGAGGTATAATTCGTAGTCGTAAGTGACATAAAATGAACGATTCGCTTTTCAAAGTAGGATAAGACGAACAGTTATGTACCAGGAAAATAAACAAGAACGAGCTATTTAAAAATTATAACGTAAAAGCGCAAAAATGAGGTGCAAAGAGTTGGACAAAAATGCTCGGTTTCTATTCAAAAGACACTTAGGAAATTTTCAAGGCTGGAATACTTGAAAATTAGTTTTCGAAGTGTTGCTAGCCACAAAGGCTGACTAGCTAGCCGTCTTTGAACTACAAAAAGCTCCTTCTGGGCGTGCTGCACGTGCCCGACGAGCTGCATCTACTTAAACAAAAATAAAAGCCTACAAAATGGAGCTCCTTCTAGGCGAGCTATGGAGCCTGGCGACCTCTAACAACTTAGAAAATAAAAGCTATTCTAGAAAGCAAGGGAAAAAAGCGTAAGTGTTGGGAGCTGCGGGGGCAGCAGGCACATCGACAGCGACCTCGGTAGGGGCAGGGGCGACCTGGGCAGTCGGAATGGCGAGCTCGGCCTCAGAAGTGATATTACCAGTAAGCCAACCGGCATCGAACTCGCCCAGATTCAGCATGGCATCCCCACAGGCCTCCTGCAGTTGCTCGACAGTGAGGGGGACACGATCCTCCCCGCGAACGACCTCCTCCTATTCGCTAAGATTCAGATCCGACACCTCGACTGTCTTGATGACTTGAAAATGGGCCGGCACAAAGTCAAGGGGGATGCCGAGCTCCGGGAGGTCGCCAATGTCCAGCTCGGCACCATCCGGGAAGGGAACCCGGTCCAGGCAGGCCTTGAAGTCGCCCACCACAGCCTCGACCTCGTCGTCCTTATGGGCTCGGGCCCACCAAAGGGTCCGTAGGACCTCGGCATAGCATTGGACACATCCTTTGTCCGAGGCCTCGGCCCTCACAGCTGCCAGATCTGGCGAAGAGGAAGCAACATTCTACAGCTCGGCGACTTCATTGGTCTTTGCCTCCAGCTCGGCTCTTAATCTCACACACTCGAGGTCGGAGCTCTTCACCAGGCCCCGCTGCAGTGCGAGGTCCTTCTTGGTAATCTTGTGGTTGCCGATCTCCTAGGCGAGCTGGGCTGCGAGCTCATCTTTCTTGGCTTTTATTTAGCCTCTGTCTCCTGCTCGAGCCTGGCGAGCTTGTGTTGGAGGTCCTCGAGCTGCTGCAAGGCACTTTGCTTGGTAGCCAGGGATACCTCGGCTCTCTCCTAGGCGAGTTGCGCCTGTTTCTTTACCTTATCAGCGGTGTCCGCCAAGGCCAGCATCCTCTTATTCCTGTCGGAGCGACCTGCCTACAGCTCGGCGACCTGCTCCAAAGCCTTCTGGTTGGCGAGCATTAATCTACTCGCGTAGTGAGCCGAGAGGAGGAGGTTCTCCGTCAGGTCCTGGCTATTAATGGTCGCCACCAGCGGAGCCGTCCAATCCCTCGGTATCTCACTCACAGTGTTCTGGACTAGGCCCGGATGGAGGCTCCGCATCGATGTCAGTGAGCGAGATCGCTCGAAGGCATGAAGAGCCTCATGACGATTGGGGTGAGCGATGAGAGCATAACTGCGAGGTCAGAACAGTTGAAAAATGTTAGAAAACAAGAGATAATAAGCGATGAAGATCGACAAGGCGAGCTACTTACTGAACTCGGTCGGGGTCCCAACCAAGGAGCGTGTCATCGTTAGCTTGCACCCCAAATGGAGATGGCGAAGGTGGGCGATCTCCGGATAGGCGTGGCCACCAGCGGGGCAGTGGATTGAGCGGAACCTCCCTGCCCGGACCTCGCAGAGGCCCTCTCAGCTCGGTCGGAATCCTCGTCAACCAGGCCAGTATACCTGGTCCTCTTGCGAGCTTGGGGATCCTCATCGCCTGCTCGGGGTCCTTCACCTCTATGGGGCCCCTTTTTACCGTGACTTCGATAGGAGGAGACGACAGCTCGCCCCCCACCTCTGCTGGTCTGAGCGACCTCTGCAACCTTAGACTTAGGCCTCTCGGGGGCCTTGGTCTTTTCCTTCTGGGTCCCCGACCCTCCTACCTCGGCCTTCTTAGAGGCGAGCTTTGCCTCCTTGCTCGCCTCCAACGCGAGCATAGACGGCGGGGCGAGTCTGTTGGGGCGAGGTAAGCCCATTTTGAAGCGCTCCTTTATAAATTGATAGGCCTCGGGGACCTCAGCGATTGGAATAGCAACGAAGCTACCACCTGCACAAAAATTGAAAATATCAACATCTCGGGCGAGCTACCCCTCCTATGGGCGAGCTCTAATGAGTTGTGAACCTGGGAGCTCGGGACCTTGAATGTCGAGGTGGTGTGGCAAAGTGAGAAGCCCGACGAGCCTTAGGCAGTGATGCTGACACAGATGGGCGATCTGTCTGTCCTCCTCGCTTCTCAGACAACAAATAGCCCGCACCACGTCGAACTCGACAGAGATCTTGGGTTTGCCCCTGCTAGACTTGTGGCGCTTTGGAACTGCAAAAAGAAAGAAGAATTGAATTAGTAAATCTAACTCAACCCACACACACCGAATCAAGCGACCTACTGCTCGCTTCCCCATATCCCTCCGGAGTGGGAATATGGTCACCTCGTGGAATGTGTTTGAAGCCCGCCAATCTCCACCGATGAAGAAGAACTGCTCCTTCCAGTTGTGGATTTTGTTCGGCAAATCCCCGAGAAACTTCTCCCCCGGGCGGGCTTTCAAATAATAATAGCCCATGCCATCCTTCGCCTGCTTGGTGACGGCAAAGAGCTCGCCGAGGTCCGCCGAGGTCGTCGCGTTCTCGTAACCCTCCAAACCAAAAGCAGATAATGCGGCGAGGAGGTTGCTCCACCCGTTTGGAGTGAGCTGGGTCATGGCCAGATTGTGATCAGCAAGGAACTGATCAATGGTTGGGTGCAGCGGCAAGGTAAGTTCGGCCCTAAGGATATCAATGTTGAGGGCAGTCAACCCCTTTCTGGAGGCACGTCAGCCCGCTTATTTTTTACCGGAGCATACATGAAGATGTCGAGCGGGACGCGGTACTTCCTGCGTATGATGGGCAGGTCGCATTCGTCAATAACGCTCCTCACCCCGTCGGCCTTGTATTCAGATGGGGCGACCTTCTCTAGGTCGGCGGGGAGCGCTCGAGCTGGGCAGGGAAAGCTCGCCGCATGCTCGGCGACATACTCATCCCAATCGAAGGGATGGACGACCGCGGCAGGGACCTGATATTCAACCAGCTGGGGCTCTGGGAAGCCTATGCGATGAAACCATTCGAGCGTAACTGGTTCTAGCTTACCTGCCTCCTCACCCCGTCGGCCTTGTATTCAGATGGGGCGACCTTCTCTAGGTCGGCGAGGAGCGCTCGAGCTGGGCAGGGAAAGCTCGCAGCATGCTCGGCGACATACTCATCCCAATCGAAGGGATGGACGACCGCGGCAGGGACCTGATATTCAACCAGCTGGGGCTCTGGGAAGCCTATGCGATGAAACCATTCGAGCGTAACTGGTTCTAGCTCGCCTACCTCCTCACCCTCATCAGCGACCTCGGCACCGACCTCGGCGACCTCCTCGACGGCATTGGCGGTGACCTCGCCAGCCTCCGTAGATTCGTCGTCGCTACTGGCTACTTTTTCCATGGGGGCGACCTCATCACCTTCCTCCCATACCTCCGAGTCGGTTTGGACGTCGTCGAGCAGCTCGCCGGAGTCCGGGTGAGCTACCGAGTTTGCCTCGGAACTAGAGCCGACATCCACATACGAAATTTGAGGAAGAGGCTCATCCTCAATTATTGGTTATTTTTTGGGGTTTTGGCTCGGAGGGGTCCTGCTCGAAGAATGTGTCGACATTGTCTCAGGGAAGTCCAAGGGGTTTTCAGCACAACCCAAGAATCCAAAGTCACGGTACGATATCATTCGGGGAAGTCCAAGAGTCTTCGAAAATGTCCAAAATTTCCAGGGAATCCGAAGAAACGAAAGAAAAATCAAGTTAAAGGCAGAAGAAAAGGGGAGAAAGATCGAATCCTACCTTGAAGAGCCTTCGAAAATCCGTTGAACGCAAGAAAAATCGGTCGCTGGGAAAGCTCTGAGAATTTGAAAATGCAGAAAGTGGGAAAATGGATCCACTTCCCCCTATTTATAGACGTCGGGGCGAGGTGCGATATTCGGGAAGTGCGGGGACCTGTTTGCAAAAGATTTGAAAGTTGTCATGATTGTGGGCGGGAACTGAGGCCTCAAAAGGTGTGCACGATGCCTGGTTTCCAGCACCATGTCGGCCGGAAACAACCGCCACCTTGGAGCTCTCCCACCAGCTCGTCATTCACCAAATGTAGTTCGCCGAGGTCCGATCTATCGTCCGCGGAAATAAGCCAGCTCGCCCACACATTGGGTAAGCCATGATGTACGCTAGCTGGGGGCAAATGTTGACATGGCAAACTAATGCACTCAACCCCGGAATAATCACCAAGGCTTGACAGGTCGCCAGGGCTCACCCAGACCCGTGGAAGGTCGGAGCTCGCCCACATGGGGCAGCTCACCTGCGCAGCTCGCCTAAAGGAGCTCGCCCCTACCCCCACGAGGACCTCGCCGAGGTCCATCATCACACGACATCCTGAAGCTGTACAAGGCGTTGGAGGTAGCCCGGGAGCCTGCTTTATGGCCTGTTAGATCCCGATGGTTGCACTATTTTTCCCTCCGTCCTGTTTATCCACAAGGGTGGTTTACGGCGAGGTCTTTAATGAGGCCCATCTAGTCTAAGGCATAGTAGTAGGACGAGGCACGACATATGGAGCAGTGTGAGAGACTAAGACGAGGGTAAGGAACCCTCGTCAACACCGGAAGCTATATAGGCTCGTAAGGTGCCGTCTCACACTCGCGCACCTATAAATAAGACCTCTCTTGTAACTATTACACAACTCTAATACATTTCCTACATTATACTTTCTCTCTCTAAGCTCTCTCTCTCTCTCTCTACATTATCTCATCCAAGAACACAAAAACCCTCTCAAATCATAAGATTATTGTTGATAGAATTTACTAATCGTTGTTCGTTATGTGGCTTTATATCG
>JAPKLY010002452.1:0-24890 GCA_026898435.1 Prunella vulgaris | reverse complement strand
ATTAATATAACATCATTCAACATTTCATTTGAATAGAATCAAATCCTATGCAAGCCCAAACCTTTAACACGTTTCATAAAAACATCTCTAGCAATTGGTTTGGTAATAGGATCTACTAACATGTCATGAGTAGAAATGTACTTCAGAATCACTTTCTTCTTTTCAACTATGTCTCTAACAAAATTAAACTTTGTGTCAATGTGTTTGGTCTTTCCATGATATTTGGGATCTTTTGTGTAAGCAATGGCTGCTTGATTATCGCAATTAACTGATACAGCTCCCACTGAGGTGTCAGTTATCTCCAAATATTTCAGGAATCTCCTTAACCAAATAACCTCTTGAACAGCAGCAACACATGCCACAAATTCAGATTCCATTGTAGACAGTGCTATACAAGTCTATTTCTTGCTACACCATGATATTGCTCCATTGTTGAGCAAGAAGACATAACCGAAAGTTGATTTTCGTTCATCCAAATCACCACTCCAGTCCGCGTCTGTATACCCATTGAGTGTCACATTGTTTCCTTGATAGCAAAGATGATAGTCGGCAGTCCCTTTTATATATCTGAAAATCCTTTTCACTGTCGACCAGTGTCTTCGCCCAGGATTAGACTGACCTGCTGACTAGACCAACAACATAACAAATGTCTGGTCGTGTGCACAACATTGCATACATCAGACTACCAATATCATTGGCATATGGTATTTTGGACATTTCATCTTTTTCTTTTTTAGTCTTAGGACACATATCTAGGCTCAAAGATTCACCCTTCATAACAGCAGTATCTAGTGGTTTGCAGTCTTTCATTTTGAATTGTTCCAAAAGTTTCCTGATGTAAGTCTCTTGGGATAAACCCAATAACCTTTTCGAGCGATCCCTTTAGATCTTGACACCAAGAATATATTCTGCTTCACCCATGTCTTTCATTTCAAAATTTGAAGACAACCATCTCTTGATAGTTTCAAGATACTCTTTGTTAGTTCCAGCTAATAGTATGTCATCTACATACAGAGATAGAATCACAAAATTGTTCTTAGAACATTTAACATACACACAGTGGTCTTGGTTTATCATAACAAAGTTATATGAGAATACCGTCGAGTGAAATCTCAAATACCACTGTCTCGAGGATTGCTTTAGTCCATAAATTGACTTTTTCAACTTACAAACTTTATTCTCTTGACCTTGAAGAACAAATCCTACAGGATGATGCATGTAGATTTCATCTTCTAATTCTCCATTGAGAGAAGCAGTTTTAACGTCCATCTGATGCAATTCTAAATCCATACTTGCTACTATAGCTAGGAGTAAACAAATCGAGGCAAATCTCACTATAGGCGAAAAGGTTTCTTCATAATTTATACCCTCTTGTTTAGTATATCCTTTTGCCACCAAGCGAGCTTTAAACCTTTCTATTGAGCCATCAGCTTTTCTTTTAATCTTAAGAATCCATTTATCCCCGATTGCTTTGCGTCCTTTTGGGAGGTCAACAAGTTCCCAGACTTGATTTGACTTCATAGACTCCATTTCCTCTTCCATTGCTTTCTTTCATTTCTCTTTTGCTGGACAAGTTAGAGCTTCTTTTACAGTTTTAGGCTCTTCTTCATCCACTGGAGAAATATCCCCATTTTCTGGAGAAACAAAGAAGGCATGACCTTCTATGTCATAATACCTTTTTGGCATTGATTTCCCACAACTTTTCCGAGACTGTGGTTCTGTAGGACCTTCTGTAGATAAAATATCCTCATTAAGAATGGTTTGCTCCTCAACTGGGACAAATCTATCAAGATCCACATTTTTAGATATACCACTCCCACTTGGATCAGATAGGATTTTATTTTCCACTGTCTCAAAAATTGAATCGACTTTATCAATTCCACCCTTGTTAGGAAATTCATTTTCAAAAAAATGTGCATTTCGTGATTTTATTTCTGTAATATTCCCATCTTGATCTCCTATGAAAATGTAACCCTTAGAGTTTTTACAGTATCTAATGAAGATACATTTCTTTCCTCTGGGACCTAGCTTTCCATATTGACTTGTAGAGTCATGTATGTAAGTTGCGCATCCCCATGCTCTAAGGTTACTTAGGTCCGGTTTTCTACCAGTCTATAATTCATAAGGAGTTGAAAAGACTGATTTAGTGGGCACACAATTAAGCACATAAGCAGCTGTGAGTAACGCATCTCCCCAAAAAGAGATAGGTAAATTTGCTTGTGCCATCATAGACCTCACCATTTCCAACAATGTTCTATTCCTTCTCTCAGCCACACCATTTTGTTGAGGTGTGTAAGGAATTGTCAATTGTCGAATAATCCCTTTTTCATTACATAATTCTTTGAATTGACCAGTGTTGGTCCCTAAAGATGACTTTGAGTCTTCTTGTTTTGAAAATAGCTGACTTTACAATCAGTTGAGTGCGCAGTGATCTTAGTGTGAAGAAATATTTTTAGTTAAATCCTTTTTATTTAGAAAAACCTTTTTAATCTTTAGTGCAACAAGTAATAGCAGTAAAATAAAGCAAGAAAAAAACACACGATTTATAGTGGTTCGGACCAACTTGTCCTACATCCACTCTCCTCAATCCAACTTGGAGTTGAGGGGCTCTCTTACTCACTTACTAACTCCCTTACAACTTTCGAGAGATATCTCTCTTACAACTTGTTAGTGCAAAGACTGCAACTAACTAATCGACTTCTATAAAGTCTTACAAATGGATAATAAATGTGTGAACGTGTTTTTGTACAGAGGAAAATATTGTAGCCTATCTGCTAGTGTAATTGCACGTAGGAACGTTATATATTTTTCTCTCTTGTACCCATATTTATAGGCATAAAAAACTAGCCATTAGAGTTGACTAGGATTTAAAATCCCTATAAATATGTAATCAATCAATCAGAGTGATTGATTGATTCTTGATTTCCAGGTTGATATCTTTCCATCTTTGGCTTGATCTTCAATCTGATTTGACTTGATTGATTGGCTATGATTCTGGAAATCTTCTAGCCGTTGCTGTGATCTTGTCCTCTTGACATGATTGACTTTCTGTAAATAGAACTTCTATGCAACAACTTAAGATGACTTGACTCTGCTTCAGATGACCTGACTCTTCTTCAGATAACCTGACTCTGCTTAAGATGACCTGACTGTGCTTCAGATGACCTGACTCTACTTCAGATGACCTGACTCTGCTTAAGATGATCTGGCTCCGCTTAAGAAGACCTGGCTCCGCTGGTTTTAATGTCATCAAAACATAAGGGATTTCCCAACAATCAGAAAGATATTCACGTCCCCTATCAGTTCTTAAAACTTTGATAGTTTTGTCCTTTTGATTTTCAACTTCGTTTAGAAAACGTCTAAAATAATCTAATGCTTCAGATTTGTCAGAAATCAAGTTGACATAACCAAAACGTGAATAATCGTCAATAAATGTAATGAAATAGTAAGCTCCACGTCGGGCTCTTACATTAACAGGACCAAAAATATCAAAATGAACTATTTGCAATGGAAGTTCGAATCTAATGACTTTGCCGTATAGTTTTCTAGTCATTTTTCCAGCAAGACAGTGTTCACACTTAGATAACTCAACTTTTGAAGTAAGGTTCAATAACCCTTCTTTTACAAGACGGTTCATCCTATCTTGCCCAATATGACCTAATCTAGCATGCCATATTGTTGGTCCCGAAATGAGTATAATTCAGTGTATGGGGGGAATACACTGATGTCAGATTTTCCAAAAGACTCAGGAAAATGCTCTTTCAAACCTAGTCAGGAAGATCCTGATGTGTTCTATAAACTGACGGTACTCAGGGGCAGCAGGGACGGGTCAATGTTTAACCAAATAGGCTAGGTCAGAGTTGTGCTCTCAGAAGCTCAGTAGAGATAACCCATCTACTGATAGCTCGGAAGCAAGTCAGTTGAATAGCTATATCAGTAAGCTCAGTTTAGTGCGGAATGTGAGCCCTTAAGTTTACTCATTTTAGTTCTGAAAACTTTATCAGTTTGCTTAGTGGAAATGTGGTTAAGGCTGGTTCACAATTTACTGATCAGGGTGACAAGTTAGTCCTGATGGTTTTTCAGAAACAATGCAAGTATGCTTCAGTTTAATATGATGAAAGTTTATGATCCTGAGCAGAATAGTAAATCAGCACACAAGGGTCTTTTAACGTTGTTCGGAGATAACCAACTCCTACGTCCACGACCTGATTGAACAGGAAGCTATCCTCAAAACCCTGAGGATAGGTACTTGGGTTTTACGTGCCAAGGGACACGAGTAGCCAATTTCCTTTCTATGGAACTGACCCCTGGGTGGTTTTACAACTCCCAGTCCTTACAAACAAACCAACCAACTCACAAACTGAGGGGTTTGGTTTTACACATTTTCCAACTATTTTGTATTGATCCCTCTAGCAAATCAAAGCTAGGGATGGGATCAATACTCTAAGCAAATAATGCAGAGGAGATTCCTACTACAACACTAGGGAAATTTAAGTTTCAGAGTGTTGTTTCGAATCAACTTTGAGTGCTTGGAATCTTGAGATTTTCTCTTAGAAATTTCCCGTTAGCCTTGAATGGGTGCAAGGCTCTCTATATTTATAGGGAGGTTTGAAATTGATCCGCTGGAATTGATCCGTTTCAAATCTTCCTATTTTGGGTAGGTGCAGTCTTTGGTTGTCCTTGTCTGACATGGACCATACCTAGTATGGCAAACTTTCTGATCCGCCGTCTGCACCTCCGATAAGCATTAAATGTGCTTCAATCTCCGTACATACGTGTCACCTTCTCACTGGTTGTTTACTCAATGGCTAGTTTATCGGTATTGACTTTACTGATCCTCGTACATTTATATCTCTGAGTTTCTTGTTCTTTACTCAGCATAAATGTTTGTCTTATGTTGGAGACTTTGACATTCTTTTTGCTTTATCAGACTTCCATTTTGCACTTGTAACCTTTTTGTCTCAGGACTTACAAGTATCAGATTAACTGATACTAGGCCCAAGTCAGGACTTATGAATATCAGAACGACATTCAGCCTGATCAAGGTTACTTGTGCCCTCACTGATAGAGACTTCCCTGAGCATACTTAGTTTACTCAGTTCCATCAGGATTTGTGGTCTTCTTCAGGATGGCTCTATGCAGCTTCAGGACTCTTCCTAGGTTTTTCAGGTTTCAGCTTCAGTGTGATCAAGCCTTCAGGGTTGGACTGGCTTCTGACTTCTGACTTCTGAGACGTCTCTCCATCAGTCTTCAGTCTTCAACACGTTCTCTCTTAACTGAATACCTGTGAATAGAAGAATCTATTCTAACCTATCTGTCCTGAACTATCATCCTGACTAACTATACTTAGGCAAATTCATCAAGGGGTTTTAGGATCTAATCAAAACACTCCTGATTGTCCCAACAATTTCCCCCTTTTTGATGATGCCAAAACCCTTGGAAAAAAATCATACCATCTAAACAATTAACTGATATCAATCAGTATTCAGTTCAGGAACCTATATCAGGTCCTTAGTTCTATAAGATGGAACAGAAAAGGGTTAGTACAGTTCTTGATAAAGAGCAGAAAAGTAAATCAGGTGTCAACGAGATGTTGTCTCAGGAATATAAATAATTTTCATTGATGTAAAAAGATAAGTACAATGTTTCCTGAAAACTATTACAAAAAAAAAAATATCCTGAGACACTAATCCTGACATACTAAACTTCAATCTTCATCATCCCACCTAGCCAAGGAGATTCCATACTTCTTCAGCACTCTCAACTTGACTGCATGGTACTGATCAGGATTGGTTAGAGCTTGAGTTCTCTTCGCAATCGTTACAATCTCATTCCTGATCAGCTCCATGTTCAGGTGGTTGTTGATGCCGAGGGTTGGAGGTGGGTAAGTGATGTGCTCAGGTGCCCTGATCTGAACTCTTGCTCTGTCAGCATGATGGACAATGTTTCCCCAGAGTTCGTTATGATGCAGGTACATCCACTCAGCAAATATGGTGTTCTTGTCCTTGCCTTCAGATGTCTTCAGCCAATTCTCAACCACGTAGTACAAATCCACAAAATTGTCCACGTACTCGAACACAATGGGATTGGCATCCTGAGCACTCACTACTTTCTTGGACGCAGCAGGTTTCTTCTTCGAAGCATCAGGGGCAGGCTTTTTCTTAGGATCAGTCTTCTCCTTCAGCACATCCATTTCACCCTTCAGCTTCTCGAGCTCAGTACCCTGAGATCTGACCTGCATTGCAGTCTGCAAGGTCAGCTGCTTTGTCTTCTTCCTCCCCTCAACAATGGGATCACCAGGGAAGTGTTGCTCATCCAGCTCCTCCATCAGGTCCTCTACTGGAACATCAGGCTTACGTTTCTGAACCTTGGACTTTGGATTTTTCAAAGCCTTCCCTTCCCCCTTTTTGGCAGCATCAAAAGGGTCCTTGTCCTCCTCGACCTGGTTTTGAATGTCTTTAATTAGGATCCCTTGAGATGCCTGCTGATCAGCCACCACCTTCAGCTCCTTCGCAACCTGAGCATTAGCCTCAGCTCTCAATAGGCTTTCCGTCAGATGACTGTCAAACTCCTTCTGCATTACACCAAGTTCCTCCTTCCTTGCAATATTTTCAGTCAGCATTATGTTTAGAGTCTTGTGCAATGCGTCATTAGAAGCTCGTTGACCCTCCTTCCATCTGGTCAATAGATCATCATCAGTCTTGACTGCTTCCTCCCTGGCTACTGTCCTGACCTTGGCCTCCTGCCCTTCCAGTGCTTCAGCGATCAGTGCCTTGATCCTGTCATCTAGGCCACTAAGGGAATTGTCGATCATGCCCTGCACTTGGTCAGTAGTAACTCCAGCAGACTGACGTTGCTCAAGGCTCAGGATTCATTTTCTTGAATCCGTCTTTGCCTTGTTCAACGCGGTAGTGAGAGCTTTGATTTTTGCTCGCTGACGCTCAAGATTGCCCAGAATTGTCCTCCCCATCAGTGACACTCCCACTGAGATGGTTCGGATCTTCTTCTTTGCAGACTTGGCCTTGGTGGAAACCTTCTTCGGGACCTCTCCTGAAGCCTCAGCAGTCCCGGTCCCTGGGAGTGCGTCATCGGCCGGTGCACCTTCTCCCAAGGTCGCACCTTCAGTGGGGACCAGGGCAAGGTCCTGAGATTTGGCATTTGGGTCGTTTGCCCTGACCACCCTGATAAAGTCTCTTTTGTTAACGACTTGGGCATAGGAACGAAGCCCAAATCGATCCAGAATGATCTGCTCCTGATCTCGGAGTGCCTCTTCGCCGATAGCCTTTATCAAGGCTGCAACTTCAGGCACAGAAGCCTTCCTCATCATTATCAGCACCCTCAACCTGATAACCTCCTCACCATAAGACTCCTCCAAATCAGGAAAGTTCTGCTGAACGAATCTGATCGCCTGACACCTGACATCCATCTCAAATGGAGTTATCTTAGGTGGGGAAGACTCCTCCTGAATTTCTTCCTCAGCTTCATCCTGTTGATTAGACTTGGACTCAGCGTCATCGGAGACAGTCCACTTCCTGCCTCTGTTGTCCTCCACATTTTCATCCTAGAGCTCCTCCTCCTGAGTCTCCAATCCCTTCCCATCCTTTCCTTCTTCATCCTCTCCTCCATCAGAACTACCACGCCCCTCCTGGGCAACCACTTCCGCAGCACCTTCTTGCTCCTCCAGAGCACCTCCACTTGGCTCCGCCAGAGCCTCCTCTTCACCTATTGTATGGACCACGTCCATCACAACAGCATCGGGATCCACAGTCACTCTGAGCTCTTCTTCAGCAGCCAGTTCCCCCTGGCTCTGAGTCACCTCCTTTTGAGGCGTCTTCTCAGTGCTTGAAATGGCTGTTGGTTCAGTAGATGGAGGATCCACTGGTGCTACTGAAGTCAGTGGGGTAGCAGCAATGGTGACACGAGCAAACCTGAGTTCTGGCTGGTCAGACTCGGTGTTAGAAGGCTCATCCCTGAGCAAAGATGCCTTCCCAGTCGGCTCAGAGATGACGATCCCCTTCACTTTCACCTTTATAGGGGCTTTCTTCACTTGCTCCTCCTAAGCCTTCGAACTCGCTACCTTTCCCTTGCCTCTTGATACCTTCTTGATCTCGGTATCAAGCATCCTCTTCACTGTCTTAGCTGACGTCTGAAATAAGATGTGCTTGTCCTTGAAAGGTTCACACCCTTCCTGATCAACATCTCCAAGCAGGTCCTGGAGCAGCACTGACATCCTCGAGCCAAAATGAGGGTTCTTTTCTAGCACTATCCGGTCACCATCCATCCTGACCTTCTTGGATTCAGCCACTAACTTCTGAATGAAGAACTCCTCCCAGTCAACTTTAGCGTTGTCAACTATGGCAGCCAAAGCCCTGATCTTGGGCTGACTGATTTGCTCCATGCCTCCCATGAAGCCCGTGATACTCTGGACAACCACTTCGAACAAAAGCTTGTAGGCAGGCTTCAGCAGCTTCTTGTTCATGGTGCTGAAGATTGTCGTAAGGGTGATCAGGTAGTCATTTAAGCACTTCTGCTCCTCACCATCCCGATAAGCAGTCAAATCCGCCAACTGCTTCTCCTCAGTTGAGTGGGGAAGATTGTAAGTCTTCCTGATGAGATCCCTGAGCTGGATCCTCTCAGTGTAGTGCTGGACAACCTTTTTGCCATTCTTCTCCACGGAGCGCCTAAGTGGAATCACTGATTCCCACTCATCGTCCTCGTTCATCTTCAGGTTGGTATAGAAGGTAATAATCTGATGAGGGCAAACACGAACTGGCTTCAAAATTTATGAGCCCAGCATTGTTTAAGGCTCCATAAACCTGTCCAAGCTCTTTAATGGTGGCACAATGTGTGAAATCGACCAACCATTCATAGGAAACTCTCGATTCCACCTCAGAAATGGCCTTGTGGAATCTCTTCGTGTCTTCAATGGATTGAGCAGCAGATGAAGCCATGGATGTAAGAAGGGGAGAGAAAAGGTTACAAGAGATATGGGTTAAGAAAATATGAGTGCTTAAATTATGAAATGTGCACAATACGTCCTTTTATACCCTAAGATTCAATTTTAATGAATGGTTTTGATGGAAAGCCTTTTGGAATTTAACGGATTAGATGAAGGGGTATATCCGGAATAAAACTTTGCTAAATTCAGTTTTTAAGGGTAATAATTTAAATCTTTTTAGAAAATTGTTCCCGCCCACTTTCGCATTAAATGCTTGTCAGAGCATGTTTGAAATTAATACCAATTATTGCATGTAATAAAAACCGAATAATAAATGAATGGCTGGGATGCATTTTAAAATCCTGTGATTGATGTGGTGTCAGACATGATCAGGGATGATGCAACAAGTCATGATTAAAGCAAAGGTTCAATAATACATACCAGTCAGTCAGATATAGAAACCTGACTGATACCTCTGAGACCGATCAGGGTGACAAGCCCTGAGATCTGTGTCCTGAACCTAAACTATCATGATCATGAAAATCCTCAAACTGATGTCTGTTCCCCCTGGAAGCCATCCATCTATCAGCAACCTGATCCTGAGTTAGTCATCCCTCCTGACCACCTTGTTCAATCCTGAACTGAGATTCAAACTAAATCTTTTAAGCCTGGGTCAAGAAGTCCTAACTCTACTGACAACTCAACAAACCTGGTTTCAGGCAAAGCCTTAGTCAGGATGTCAGCTCTCTTCTTGTCAGTAGGGATCCTCTCCATCCTAATGTCCTTCTTCTCCATATGATCTCTGATAAAGTGATGTTTGCTATCTACATGCTTACACCTTGTGTGTAAGACTGGGTTTTGGGATATGGCTATGGCACTATTGTTGTCACAATAAATTGGGACATCATTGGCCTCTATTTGGTAGTCTCTCAGTTGTTGCTTCAGCCAAAGGATCTGGGTACAACAACTGCCTGCCTCCATATACTCAGCCTCAGTAGTAGATGTTGCAACACTTGTTTGTTTCTTTGAAAACCAAGAGATTAGCTTGTTCCTAGAAACTGATATGTGTCTGTGGTTGATTTCCTATCAATCCGACAGCCTCCATAATCAGCATCAGAATACCCTGTCAGTTCTAGGTTGTCATCTGAGGGATACCAAAGTCCTAAATTGACAGTACCTCTAAGGTATTTCAGTATCTTTTTGGCACTCTCAAGATAACTCTTCTTCGGATCAGACTGATACCTTGCACAAACTCCGACTGCATAAGTAATGTCAGGACGACTAGCAGTCAGGTACAATAAAGATTCAATCAGTGCCCTATATTCAGTCTGAGTCACTGAGGTCCCCTCCTTGTCAGGATCCAGCTTCTCATTCGTGTTCATGGGAATACGTGAGACTTTGCTGGACTGAACTCCAAACTTCTGAATCAAGTCCCTGGTATACTTGGACTGATTTATGAAGATTCCGGAGTCAGTTTGCCTGACTTGGAGACCTAGTAAGAAGTTCATCTCTCCCATCATTGACATCTCAAATTTTCCACTCATCAGCTTGGAGAATTTCTCACAAAGCTTCAGGTTGGAAGATCCAAATATTATGTCATCCACATAAATCTGAACCAAGTGTATGTCTACGCCTTCGGTAATCCTGAAGAGGGTCCTGTCCACTGATCCTTTTACGAATCCGTGGTCTATCAGGAACTGGGAGAGTGTATCATACCAAGCTCTGGGGGCTTGCTTCAGGCCATAAAGAGCTTTCTTCAGGTGATAGACTTTGTCACCAACTTTGAACCCTGTAGGTTGTTCCACATAAACCTCCTTGTTCAGTACACTATTCAGAAAGGCACTCTTCACATCCATCTGATACACCTTGAACTTCTTTAATGTTGCATAAGCCAAGTATAACCTGATTGCTTCCAACCTCGCAACTGGGGCAAAGGTCTCATCATAGTCGATCCCTTCGGCCTGAGAGTAACCTTGGCCACCAGTGTGGCCTTGTTCCTGACAACAACATTCTTCTCATCCCTCTTGTTCTTGAAGACCCACTTGGTGCCAATAACATGTTGACGCCTAGGTCTTTCAACTAACTCCTAAACCTGATTCCGCTCAAACTGATTGAGCTCATCCTGCATAGCTAGGATCCAGTTGGGGTCAGCAAGAGCTTCTTCAATGTTCTTAGGCTCCTGATCACTCAGGAAGCAACAGAACAAAGCGCTCTCACCAAAGGATAACCTCGTCCTAATCCCCTCATTAACATCACCAATGATGTCAGCTAATGAGTGATCATCTAGCCACCGCCTCCTGCTGACGGCTGCGCTGGGAGCTGCTGACGTTCCCTCACCTGATCCTAAATTATTAGTCTCGACAATAACAGGCAAAGAGGAAGAACGAGCAAGAACAGGGGATACTGAGTCATTTCCTGAGGGTTGGCCAATAGCAGAGACATTGTTTCCCCGTACAGTGTTGGACTCAATAACTGTCTCAGGTGTAGAAGCATCATCACCGACAGTACGTACCTCAGGTTGAGTCTGTCCCTCCATCTGAGACTCAACATTCTTCGAGGCTGGGGCTTGCTGAGTGTTGGCCTGAGTTCCATCCTGATCTTCTTCATCATCATCCCATCCCTTGGGAGCACTGACTAGTTTGATCTTGAATTCAGGGTTCTTCAGGCTCAGTCTCGTCACCCTCTTGGTAACCCCCTCAGTGTCAGGACTCGGAACCTGTTTTCTACGCACTGATGCAGTTTCATCAAACACAACATGAGGTGTTTCCTCCACACAAAGAGTCCGACAGTTATATACCCTGAAGGCTTTACTGACTGAGGAGTATCCTAAGAAGACTCCCTCATCAGATTTGCTATCAAAGGCTTTCAACTGGTCTTTCCCATTGTTCAGGAGATGCGAGGCTTCCTCTTGTTCCAAGTTTCATAAGGTGTCTGAGCATGTTGTTTGTTCAGCATAGATCGGTTCTGAGTGTTGCAAGCAGTGTTGATTGCCTCAGCCCAGTATTTCTTGGGCAGTCCTGACTCAGCCAACATGTCCGGATCCTTCTTTCAGCTACCCCATTCTGCTGAGGGGTCCTGGCTGCAGAAGTTTCATGAGCAATACCATGGTTAGTAAAAAAGTCAGTTATAATAGAGTAAATAAACTCTGTTCCTCGATCTGATCGGATCCCGACTATGCTCTGACCCTGTTCAGTACTCAATTGCTTGAGTAACTCTGGAAGCTTGACCTGAGTCTCCTTCTTGTTCAGCAAGAAAATAACCCATGTGTACCTGGAATAATCATAAACAACAACAAGGGTATATTTCCTACCATTCATGCTAACAGGAGTAATTGGACCAAAGAGATCCATGTGCAAGAGCTGAAGCACTCGGTCAGTTGAGAAGGCATCTTTCTCTTTGAATAAAGCTTTACTTTGCATGCCTTCCTGACACGCTCCGCACACGTGGTCTTTGCTAAAAACTTTATTAGGTAGACCCTCTACAAGAGAAAGTCGAGAGATTTTGTTAATAATCTTGAATTTTAAGTGACTCAGGCGTTTATGCCAGAGCCAGCTGAGCTCAGATGAGCTCTTAGCGACCAAACAAGTTCTAGGAGAGCTGCTCTTGAAGTCAGCAAAATATACGTTGCCTCTCCTGACCCCTGTAATCAGAACCTGCAGTGTAGACTTGTCCTTCACAAGACACATGTTAGATGTAAATTCTACACTATAACCTCGGTCACAAAACTGACTGACCGAGAGCAAGTTATGACTCAGTCCCTCAACATATGGTAAATTCAGCACACGGGCAGAGCCAATAACAAGGGTTCCGAATCCCCTGGTGAAACCCTTAGAGTTATCACCAAAGGTTACCTGCGGTCCATCCTGAGCTTTATAGTCCTGAAGGAGATCACGAGAGCCGGTCATATGCCTGGAACACCCTGAGTCCAAGTACCAATCTAGCTTCTGATCCTCTCTCCTCTTCTTGCAGCCCGCAGGGACCTGAAAAGAATCAGACCTCAGGTACCCATCTCGTATTGGGTTCTACAGTGTCAGCCATACCCTTCGGGATCCAGATTTATTTAACAACTCTGATAGCATCAGAGGTGTAAACCTGTCTCCCTGAAAATCAACATACACTGTCCTGTTCTTCCTTTGTGCCTGGGAAGTTGAGGGTGTATGTGTGTCAGCCTGAGTTTCAGGAGCACTGGATTGATTCCTGGGGGCGGGCCTCCTGTTCCTCCTTGGCCTGGGTGCAGTGGGCTGATGTCTGTCCAGAGAAGGAGAAGCACGGGCCTGACCTCTAGGCACTTGAGGTCTGGCCTGAGGGTTATCGGAGTCAGGTCTCCGTTGCCTTTCAGGGGCCACATGGTTTGTCCTTCTCCTTTGGGGATTGGGACGTTCCTGATGGGCCCTGTGCCCTGTCTGAGGCCTCTGGACCTCAGTAGTCCTTGGCCTTGCCTGAGGCCTCCCCTGACCAGAATTCCTCCGACCCTGAGTATTTCTAGGCTGAGCCTGAGAAGCACTTGGGGCAGAATTCTTTCCAGCCTGAGGATTCCTAGGCTGAGCCTTGGAGTTCCCTTGGTCTGTCTTCCTCGACTCAGGATGAGGAGCCTTGGCCTTTCCCCTAGGTTTTGGTCTTGTTTCCTCAGTCCTTTGCCTGATAGGTTCAGCAGGCATTTTCTCCTTCCCTTTGCCTTTATCCTGACGAGCAACACTGAGGCTCTTGTCGTCAGTTAGGGCAGGGACAAACTTCTTCTGAGAGTTGCTCCCTGAAGCACCTCTCTTTTTCTTGCCCTTTGGGTCTTTTGAGGCATCATAGCCTAACCAAGCTTTAGCACCATCGGTTAGCTGAGAGAAATTTGTTAACTCATCAACCACTTGGGTAGATGTGTGTAACTTCTTCAGCTTTTCCTCAAGGTGCTCATTCTGCTTTTTCAGGCCTCAATTTCAGCGGTGTGTTGAAGCACCAGTTCCTCATGAGCTTTCTCTTTTGAGATTAGCTCAATATCCCAAGCAGTTTGCTCAGCACAGAGGCGAGCTTGCCACTCAGTTTCGAACATCACTATCAGAGCAATTTGTTCAATCATCAACTGTTCCTGAGCGAGGAAAAGATCAGTGTCACGAGTCTAAATCAGCGAGCTGATTACACCTTCCAGTCTTTCAACCTCCAATGGAGCTCCATCATGCTTATTCCGAGCATGAAGCAACTCTTCCTGAAGGTTTAGTAATCTGAGGGCTTCCTCAGTATCTCTCGTTCTGAGAGACTCAGTTAACCGATCGTTCTCCCCACTCAGTTGTGCATTCACATCCACTGTGTGAGTATGAGTCTCCTGCAGCCTTGAGAAGTCAACCATCAATTGCTCTAGAGCGAGCTGAACGTCGAGTTCTCCTGCTGAGTCTGAGCTAAGCTCAGGTGCGTGATCAGGAGAAGAGGCAGAAGAACATACCTCATCATCTGCCATTAGGCAGAGGTCATCATACTCCTCATCGGAGAAGAGTTCAGGGGACCGGCGCCCTGGGCCATCAGAATCTGAGGAATCCTTAGCAAGCATAGCTCTCCGGTCTGATGCCCTGAGGTCTCTCTTGGCTCTCCGATCTTCTCGCTCACGAGCACTGAGTTCCGGACAATCATACTGATAATGTTCGGTCTGGGGGCAGTGGTAACACTGATCTACATCAGAAACACCCTTTTTGTCAGTGTACCTCTTATCTGATGATTCCCTCCTGCTCCCTTTTTGACATCAGGTTTGGAGCTGGATCTTCGAGGCTCAGCATCGTCTCTTCTCTTGGATCTTTTCTCTTCTTTGCGTCGCTCAAGATCATCTCGCTCCCTCCTGGAATCTAAACCCCTTCTTTCTTCCCTCCGGGGGCTTGATCTCCTGGGGCTGGAATACCTGTGATCACGGGAGTCAGTATAAAACTTCTTATACCTGCCGAAATGAGAGTTCAGCTTCTCGAATCTCCGTGCCATCAGGCTGTATTCCAGGGCTAGCTCGTCCTTGCTCATATCTCTCAGTGATTTCGAGCCAGATCCAGCCTCAGGCTCAGGAGTAGCTTTAAGCGCCACGCTCTTCTCCTTTTCTGGTGTCTTCTCCTAACTAACTTCCTCACTGACAACACCCTTCTTCTTCCTCTTATCGAGGTCGAATTCCAGAGCCTTTAACTCTGAGAATAGATGAGAGTGAGTAATGTTGGTGAGATCCTGAGTGTTCTTCAACAAGATCACTCATGTGTCCCATCTTTCAGGGAGACAGTTCAGGATTTAGATGACACCTCCCTCTTGGGAAACTCCTTCCCAAGGGTTGCTAGCTCGTTCATCAGCTTAATGAATCGAGCTTCCATCTGATCGATGGACTCTCCCTCTAACATCCAGAATGCCTTAAACTTCCTGATTGCAAGATCTCTCTTATTCTCTTTGATCTTCTCTGATCCCTCACTCATCTCCCTCAAAGCATCCCAGGTCTCCTTTACCGTCCTCAGATGCATGAGCCTGACCGAATTCTCGTAAGAAATGGTGTGGAGTATAATGTTCTTAGCAACATTATCCAGTCCGATATGCTTAATCTGATCAGGATTAAGAGTGGACCTCTCCACTTCTTCATCTCCGGTGGCTAGAACAGGAACATTGCCAGCAACGGGCCAGGTCATCTGAAGATTCCTCATGAATTTGATCGGACCTTGCTCAATCACCAATGACATCTGATCATGGATGGAGTAGAGATGTGCGAGTACCCTGAATTTCCTATAGTCATAATTATCAATAGAGAATTAAGGAAGACTGCCTTCAAGGCGCTTAGAACTGGATGCCATGATATGCAAGTTTTCAGAAACAGATCTATTCAGTAGACCACCAAAAGTTTCTCCTTAGAAACTGTTGGTAAACAAAGTCAGTGGTCTTTTGAACCACTGCTCTGATACCACTTGTAGCAAGTCAGTTGAATAGCTATCTCAGTAAGCTCAGTTTAGTGCGGAACATGAGCCCTTAAGTTTACTCATTTTAGTTCTGAAAACTTTATCAGTTTGCTTAGTGGAAACGTGGTTAAGGCTGGTGCACAGTTTACTGATCAGGGTGACAAGTCAGTCCTGATGGTTTTTCAGAAACAATGCAAGTATGCTTCAGTTTAATATGATGACAGTTTATGATCCTGAGCAGAATAGTAAATCAGCACACAAGGGTCTTTTAACGTGGTTCGGAGATAACCAACTCCTACGTCCACGACCTGATTGAACAGAAAGCTATCCTCAAAACCCTGAGGATAGGTACTTGGGTTTTACGTGCCAAGGGACACGAGTAGCCAACTTCCTTTCTACGGAACTGACCCCTGAGTGGGTTTACAAGTCCCAGTCCTTACAAACAAACCAACCAACTCACAAACTGAGGGGTTTGGTTTTACACGTTTTCCAACTATTTTGTATTGATCCCTCTAACAAATCAAAGCTAAGGATGGGATCAATACTTTAAGCAAATAATACAGAGGAGATTCCTACTACGACACAAGGGAAATTTAAGTTTCAGAGTGTTGTTTCAAATCAACTTTGAGTGCTTGGAATCTTGAGAGTTTCTCTTGGAAATTTCCCGTTAGCCTTGAATGGGTGCAAGGCCCTCTGTATTTATAGGGAGGTTTGAAATAGATCCGTTGGAATTGATCCGTTTCAAACCTTCCTATTTAGGGTAGGTGCAGTCTTTGGTTGTCCTTGTCTGACATGGACCATACCTAGTATGACAAACTTTCTGATCCGCCGTCTGCACCTCTGATAAGCATTAAATGCGCTTCAGTCTCCGTACATACGTGTCACCTTCTCACTGGTTGTTTACTCAATGGCTAATTTGTCGGTATTGACTTTACTGATCCTCGTACATTTATATCTCTGAGTTTCTTGTTCTTTAATCAGCATAAATGTTTGTCTTATGTTGGAGACTCTAACATTCCTTTTGCTTTATCAGACTTCCATTTTGCACGTGTAACCTTTGGGTCTCAGGACTTACAAGTATCAGATTAACTGATACTAGGCCCAAGTCAGGACTTATGAATATCAGAACGACATTCAGCCTGATCAAGGTTACTAGTGCCCTCACTGATAGAGATTTCCCTGAGCATGCTTAGTTTACTCAGTTCCATCAGGATCAGTGGTCTTCTTCAGGATGGCTCTACACAGCTTCAGGACTCTTTCTAGGTTTTTCAGGTTTCAGCTTCAGGTTGATCAGCTTCAGTGTGAATATGAATAATCATCATAATACCTAAAAGATGTTAGATTACAATCTAAAATTATAAAACCATCATGCATAAATCCATTACAATAACACACATCATCTTTGCTAATAAAAACCGAGTCTTTAGCAAACAATACTTCAAATCCTAATTTAAGTAATACTGATACAAATACAAGATTTCGCGTGATATCATGAGCAAATAGTACATCATGTAGAATAAAAGCTCGACCGTTGTCAAGGTCAAGTTTGCAAGTTCCAAGTCCTTTGACTTCAACACGAGCATTATTTCCGACATATATCCATCTTGTCCCCTGTGGAACACGACGAAAATCAACAAGCGCTCCCCTATCTCTTGTCACATGGTCTGTTGCCCCTGAGTCTATAATCCACAAAGGAAAATATTCAGTTAATAAGACAGTACTAGAGACATTTATAATACTTGAAATAGAATTAGATGGATCTACTTTGTCCCTCTTGGGCTCAGGGCATTCCCTAGCAAAATGACCTAACTGGTGACAGTTATAGGAAGTCATTTTACTCTTATCCTTCTTATTCTTTTTCCCACGCTTTTTCTTTCCCTTCTTCTTATCAATTTTATTTTGAGCATTGTTCACTGGTTTATCATTGTTAGATCCTTTACCCTTCTTCCCTTTCTTCAAGTTTCTCTTTCTCTTGAAGCCCAATGCTCCTTTGGAACTAGAAACGGCATAGAAGGCAGCAGAAGAGGATTTAAAAGCTCCTATCCTTTTATCTTCCAGCTCAACATGTCGAGCTGCATCACCAAAAGTTCTAATACTTTCATTGTGGGTCAAATTGACCTTAAGATGTTCCCATTGATTTGGCAGCGAGCGGATCAGGGCTTGGATCTATTGTTCATTAGAAAGAGCGTGACCAATAGTTTTAAGTTCGAGGATCATGTTGGTGTTGTCTGATGTTATGATCTGACTTTTTCTTATAAGTGTCGAACTTTATGGTCAACTGTCTCAGTTTGGTAAAAGAGATTCCACCATATTTCTCATGCAGATAAACCCAGATATCATGTACAGATTTGAGTTGTTCACAGTCATGGATCATTTCATCGATCACTGAACTAACTAGGATACCACGTGCAGTGGAGTTCTTTTTCTTCCACGCAAGGTAAGCCTCTTGGTCCCTCCTTCCTTGATTTCCAGTTCCAAATCCTGGATCTTCCATGAATTGGTTTATAGCATCCAATGTGTCTTGTTCGTCCAAAATGTACCATATCTTATGACGCCAAGTGTCATAATTGTCCCCATTGAGTTTTTCTCCTTTGTTAAGCTCAGCTACTATTGATTTTGAAGCCATTATCTTTTATGAAAAAAGTGATTCGACAATGTTATTGGTGTTTTATATTAAAATCTTATGTTAAGCAAAACAAAACATCTTAATATCGACACAAGACTTGATGTCAAAAAATAACTTAAAGTTACTAATCTTCGATGTAATCATGCATCTCAAAAATAGATTTTTGTTTCAAAACATAAAACAACAAATCAATTCACATAATTCATACTAGAGAATAATAAATGAACTACTACAACAGACGAGCTACCATAGGTCAATCAGCTAAATCATCAAAATGTATCAAGCTGAGACAAAATAAAAACACAACCTAGCAAGAACTACAACATCAGTGTATCAATCTGGGAAAATAAGTTGTCTACGAATAGAACGAGCCAATTTTTCATTAGACTTTTGAATTCTTGTTCTATCGAGCCCCCTAGTCGCCGCACTATAGATTGCTTTTGCCATAGGATCTAAGTGTGGATTCTTAACTCGATCATCCCTAGGTCCCGTCCGACTCATAAGATCAGATCGATGAATACCACCCATCCCCGAGCATATAGTCCTAAGTGCTTGACTACCGTCAGTCTTAATGGAAGCTAGTGCAATAGCCTCCATCACATCCCGACCATTTGGCCTTTGATCTTTGATCCTATACTAATCCCAAAAGGTCTTGCGCAAATAGCGCGGGAGTGTCCTAGCCCAAGTGGTAGGAGCATGTATGACCTTCAGCAAATGGGCGGATAATAGGCCGTTGTTAATCAGAAATACAAACTGGTTGAACAGTTCTAGCAACTCAACATAATGGTCTTTAAGGTTGTGAGTGGGCTTTATCTTATAGTGCAGGAAGTTATGAAGAACTTCAAACTTAGTCCTTATGTCGTGAGAGGAAACCGTTCTGCGATACATACTTGAAAAATGAGCAGCCAAAAAAAAATTGACCAACAATCAATTAAAAAACTTTAACACATGAATTTCCTTAAAATAGGCATATCCACAAGTGTAATAAAGTCATATTTCTTTGGCTCCCACTTTCTCAGATAATCGTAATCACTCAACAATTTCCAAAAACATCTAGATAGGAATTTCTACTAAATAAACGCATATGATAGACTAAAACATGCATTTAAAGTAAGAAAAACAGCTCAAAACACATCAACACATGTAGAACAGTCCAGAAAATATAGTAGAACGTGAAGAACGCGCTGGAAAAAGGTCCGACGCGCCCCCACGTGCCGCCAGGAGTCGGCTGACGGCCGCCAAGCGCCCTACTGTCCGCGCGTGGCCGCACGCGCCGTCGCCGATCACCTGCCGGCGCGTGGGACTCACGCGCCACCGCCGGTCCCGGTGCATCGTCCATACGCGCCACCGCTGGACTGCCACCTCGCCGGTGCGTGGCTTCCACGCGCCACCGCCGGAGGTCGGCCGCCGGCCTGTCAATGGCGAAAATCTGATTTGACTGAAAAAACTTTTCAAAATTATTTCCGGGTCCCTCCAAAAAATTGAATTTTAAAAAATAGGCCCCCGAATTTTCTGAAACTTTTCAAAAAAGACCCCCGGATTCGAAATTTTTTCAAAAATTCATATCTCACAATTTACTAAGCCAAAAAATGTGAAAAAAATATCACCGTGATCCTGGTGATGAGGGTTACCGATCTATATCAAAAAAATTACATTTTTGTTAATTTTGAATAAACCCATAAAATGGGTAAAAATTCACGGGACACCAAAATCGCATGAACTCATGTAATCAGTCATTTTATGGAGATATCCTGAACATCTACGGACTGTAAACAGTAAACTGAAGCACCCAATTGATTGGAAAAAAAGAAAATTCACGTAGCAGGACCCAAAAACCAGGCAAGAAAGACAAGAAAAAAAACATTCATCTGGATAAAGTCATATCATAACAATAATGTCAATAATCTACGCAATCATGCCTCTGAACATGTACGTGCAGTAATAATCATTTCATCATAAAATTCCAAATCAAAGAAATTGATGCTTCAGGACGGGATACAACCATATGGGCTCTGATACCATATGTTGGGCCCAGTAAAGTCCTAAACACGAATAAAAGGAATATGACCTCTGAGATGTAATGCGGAATGTTTCGAACCTGATTGTAATCCTCGTCCTTCCACGTCCTCGGGGTCCCAGTCACAGTATATGCGAACCAATTTTCCACGAATTGTACTGTATATTTTGTTTGCCTGTATACAATAATGGTATGTGTTTCTTACGCCTGTTCTCTTGGAATGAAATCCGTGCTTGTGGAATAATGCATCTGATTCTTTCATCTTATCCAAGAGAAGGGGGAAATTAACTGCACTAGCAGTTATTTAACTCCCTTAATATATGTTATAATAATATAATATATTTAATATAATAAACTATAAATTTGTGATATTAATATAAATAATATTTAAATAAAATATTATTTACAGAATCGAATACGAATAAAAATTAATATTCGAATAATAACCGAATACGAATACGAATATTAGAATATTTTCATGAATACGAATCGAATAGAGTGATATTCACTTCGATTCGATTTGTTTACAACCCTACTCCCCCATACCAAAGTAGAGACTTCACATTTTTTTTCACGTGTTTTGCAATACTCCGTACTCACCTAAAATAAAAATAACAGTCAATTATAACTCTCTTACCAGTCACAATACCATTATCTATTCAAATAATACCTCAAAAAATTATTTTTCAATAACTTTTCTTTAGAGTGTGTTACGTTAAGTGTGAAGACTAATATGAGATAGAGGGAGTAATATATAATAAAAAATATTGTTGTTTCATTAAAGATGCAACACATTTAATAATTTTAACTTTGAGTAAATTTTTTGTACATTAGATACATCGTGCAATTAAAGTACATTTATTAATAATTATGATTGTGTTTTATTGAACAATTATGACTATTTTATCTAAATAGTTTTGGTGCAAATAATTGTAATTAATTGTTCAATGACAACAATTCTAACTATTTAAAAATACATTTAACTTGTACGATGCGGCTAATGTATGCAAGACTATATGCATTTAAATTTATTGGTTTATTTTTCTCAAGTTGGTAAATATACAATTAATGAGAAGGTCTTGTGTGTAGTATTGCAAATGCATTAAAGTTTTAGAAATAGAAACTTTAAAAATTCGCGGGTCGACAGGGTCAAAATAATAAAATTTTTGGATCTTGACCGGGTCGGTCGGATCTGGACAACTTTCAAATTTCAGGTTTTTCGCTCTCAGTTTGTGTTACTATATGGACAAATGCATATTACTATAAGACATATGTGTTACTATAAGACTGTTTTTTTTTACATATAATAATTTATTTTTGTAAAAATATTCTTTTTTCATGCAATATAAGAGCAAAATGTGTGTTACTGTAAGAAAAAGTAATAGTATTTCATAAATATATTTTTTTTTATAGAAATAATTAGTTTTTTATATAATAACCCATATAAAATAGTAAAAAAAATGTGTTATTACATGAGTTAATATATCTAACTTTTCAGGGATGATAATTAAATTAAGAAACACATATTTATTTTAACAAAAAAATACATTTGTCGCTGCAGTAACACGCATTTGCGTATATAGTAGCACAAATTGGGTGCAAAATGTGTGTTACTGTTAGAGTAAATGTGTGCTACTATAAGAGCAAATTGTGTTATTATACATACAAATATTTAGTTGTCCATAGAAAAATATATATTGTCCTTATAGTAATGCATATAAGGTATTAAAAGATTTATTATTACACTTGTTTGTATAGTAACACAGTCTGGGAGTGGCGGTATTTTTTCTTAAAAATTTTATTCAACCCGATCTGACCCATTTAGGATCCGCGAATTTTGATATGATTATATACCATTGTTAAAATTTGGTGCAATATTGCATTTAAAACACTACAAAAAAATGGAAACTAGTGACGGATATTTCCGTCATTATATTTTGATAATCCGTCGATAATTTATTTTATTGATGGATATTCGTCTCTAATTTTCCGTCTCTATTTTCATGGTCACTAATTCTTAATGACGGATTAAATCTGTCAGTAATTTATTGACTGAAAATTCGTCACAATTTTTTTTCGTCTTTAGTTTTTATTTTTAAAGTCGAAATTTTTTTTTTGATAGAATATCCGTCAAAAACTTTTTTAAATATTTATTTATTATTTTAAATTATTGACGGATTTTCTGTCATTAATATATTTTTGAATAAATTTTTTTATTTCTTCATAATTATATTCTATATATACTGACGGATATTTATGTTATTAATTTATTTTTTTTGAAGTTTTTTGTTTAATTATTTTTTAAAATATGGACAGATATTTCCGTAAAAACAATATTTTAAAATATTTTAATAAATATTGACTGATATTTCTGTTTCTAATTTATTACGAATTTTTATGTTGGGACAATCTGAGTATTTTGATTAGATCCCAAAACCCCTGATGAATTTGCCTAAGTCAGGTCTTACGAGCATTCAGCTCGGCCTGATAGGTTACACTTACTCTTCACTGACTAAGTTCTGTCCTGAGTATGCTTAGTGTACTCAGTAGAAACATCAGTCAATGGAACTCCGGATTGTCTTCAGGATGGGTCTTCAAGCTTCGGTCTTCAGCTTAAGTTCAGGCAATCTTCAGCAAGACTGACTTTGACCTTCTTCAGGATGAATTGCACTTCAGACTTCAAGTAATTGGGTCGACTCCAATATTTTTCAGTCTTCAACACGTTCCCCCTGAACTGAATCCCTAACCTGATTATCCTGAACTAGACAATCCTGAACAACTGTACTTAGACAAATTCATCAGGGGTTTTGGGATCTAATCAAAATACTCAGATTGTCCCAACAATTTCCCCCTTTTTGATGATGTTAAAACTCTTAAGCAAATTCCTATTCATCTATACAATCAACTGACTTAGTCAGTGAAAATAACTAAGTACCTCCTGACAAACTAGACACTTAGTCTATAAGATGGAAACAAGGAATGAGTTAGTACAGTTCTTGATAAGAGTGCTGAAAGAAAAAAAATTCAGGAGTCAACAAGAAGTTGTGCTCAGGGAAACAAAATAACTTCATTGATATATAGAGAATTACAAATTATCATAAAGCTATTACAAAGTTTTCCCTGACAACTAACTCCTGATCAGCTACTCTTCATCACCTTCCCAGCGGCTGGCCGGAATGCCATACATGTCGAGCACCCTTCTCAGGCAAAGATCCAGTTTGATTGGATCAATTGCAACATTCAAAACTTGGGCAACTCTGATAACCTCGGCCTGAATGGCTGCCCTGTCCAGCTGATTTGTCTTTCCGATGAGGGGAGGGGAGTACCTGACCAATTCAGGAGGAGTGATCTCTACGCCTCGTGCGTCAGCATGTCTGATGACATTGATCCAGAGATTTGGATACTCCTCCGACATCCAGTAGTGGAAGGTGTCCGCCTTATCTTCATTCAGATCACCCCAGACTTCCACTACGTCGAAAAGTTAACTCCACCTATTCCGAATTGGAATCCAATGTTACATCATTTCCACCGGAATGATTTCCTCAACTAGCATGGACTTCAGGGGCCCCTGACCCTGAACAGCCTTCAGCTTCCGGTGAGTCTTCTTCTTCGGAGCCTGAGCAGACTTGTATTTTTCCAACTGAGTGGATAAATACTCATTGGACTCCTTCAGCCTATGAATCTGACCGAGGCGCGTGATAATTTCTAACTTCGCCATCCTCTCCTTCTCGGTCATTGCAGCAACCCTCTTCTGAGTCGAACCAGGATACTGAACTTCCTCCGATTCTTCCCAGATGGTAGCCAAAGGATCCTCTGAAGTCTGCTTCAGCTTTTTCTGAGCGGGCTGACTCTGACTCGCCTCAGCCACAGAGAGGGACCTCGTCCGTTTCTTCTCCTCTTCACTGGGACCAAGACCTGATTTTTTTTGCAGCACTGACTGAATCAATTTCTTCTTCCTTGCTATTCCTTCCCCCTTTTTGGCATCATCAGCATTCACTTTCGTGATGACCACCTCAAGGGCTTGGGCAAGCAATTCGAATCCGTGGGACATATCATGCTGAGTCTCTTCGTAATCTTGCATACTGCCTGTCAGAAAATTGACTTCAGTACCGTAGATCTTTAGTTGGTCCTTCGCCTCAGTGGAAATGGCCTTGGTGATGTCAGTCTTCATTGGGGCACAGGTTTCAGCAATAGTTCATTGAATCTTGGTGGTCAGTTCAGCTAACAACTCCGCCTTGATTTCTCCCTTCATCTGAGCAAATTTTTCTTCCACCTTTTGACTCAACAAAGTATTGAACTTTGCATCCTACTCAGATAGGGCATCAGCTGTCATTTTGTTGCAGGCTTTTAGTATCTCTGTTTGCGCTGTAATTGCTGTGACCTCAGTGCCAATAAAGACTCCAAGACTGGCCATCG
>JAPKLY010002451.1:0-24890 GCA_026898435.1 Prunella vulgaris | reverse complement strand
TCCTGGTTTGGTATGCCCCCAGATGTAGCCTTTCAGGTGAACTGGGTTAACAAATCTCGGTGTTCTTCGTTCTATGATTTCAGATTATCCTTAAACAAATAGATTAATTTTATACAATTTATACTAAAATAGCAAGAGAGGGAGGGTCTAACAGTTTTTTTGTAAAGGAGAACAGTATTTTGACGTATTATGTCCTACTATTTATCGGTTTAAGATATTAACTTTTGTATCCATCATAAATTAGTGCTAGCAGATAAAATATGGTAATATGAATTTTTATAAAAGTTTATATAGGCTACAAGTGGAGCATTAATTTAATAGTGAATTGCATATTAATTATATAAATTTTACAATAATTGAATAATAATTTTTTAATCAAATATCAAGTATAATAAAATGTATATTAAAAAATCATGCGTAAAACGTGGGCACCATACTAATATAGTACGATTTTATTGTAAAATTTGTGATGAAAAGTAAATATAAAAAAACAAAAGTTACAAAGAAAACGTTATTAAAATAATATTAGTAATTTATTGGAAAGTTGAAGTACTAAATTTAAAGGGGAATGAGGGTGTATTGTTTATGTTTGGAATAATATTAATTTTGATAGTATAAAATCTGGCTTGGGCCGATTTTGGCCCAAAATTCTGAACTTTTTTTTATAACCTGCCAGTTTTTTATATTTTTTATATATTAAAATTATAAGTAATATTGGTAAAAGTCTATTCATAAGATTCATCCCAATATTCATACATTGTATTTGTCAGCATGTGTTTACAAATTAAATATTTTTTATCTAACACTCTAGATATTGATTTTGAACAAGTCGTTATTCTACAAAAGAAGAATTAACACTCTAAATACTAATTTTGAACAAGTAACTATTCTACAAAAGAAGAATTATCACTCCAAATACTGATTTTGAAGAAGTCGTTATTCTGCAAAACAAAAAAAGAAATAGCAGATGTAATTTTTCTCTTTTATCAGAAAAAAAAAAAAGAAATTTATTAACCAATCACTACAGTTCAAATACATGTATGAAAAATACACAAATACAAAGAATAAAAAAAAGTAGTTCTTCATCCCCCAAGTACTATTCTATGAATATCTTTCCAATCATACACTATGGATGAAATTTCTGCATTTCAGGTCTTTCATTATCAGCTAACTCAAAGTTCTAGCTTATCTCCCATAAAAACCACACCGTGTGCTCTCATATGGAAGTTGCTACCATCTTAAATTTCCAACATCTGTTGAATATCTTTCAACTAGAAGTATTAATAAAGTTCTAGCCCACTCCAATATCTTCACTCAAACTTGATAATATATGTGACATTCAGATAAAATGTGCCCTACTGATTCATTGTCAATGCCACAAAAGACACACCGCGTCATTAATATAAGTGAGACTCATTTTCTCTGCAAATTTACTTTGTTTACGGACTTATTCTTACATTTATTACTGAGAATAATTATTTTATTATTGTTGCCTTAAATATAATGAATATTAAATATTTATTGCATAATTATTTAGAGGTGTTTTACATAGTAGACAATGTGATGTGTAATAGATCGTGAAGATCACATTGTTTTTTTTTTTTTGAAAGGGTAAAGGTCACATTGTTAGTTCACTCATAAATAAGTACAATATTCATAGCTTAGATGAACTTGAAAAATCCATTAGTAAAAGTTGATGTGTAAAGCTTGGATTGATTTGACCAAAAGATAACACTGGTTCATTATGATGTGTTGAATAAGACCTAGAGAGAGTTAATTCTTCCGGATTGACTTAATGTGTTAAGAATTAGACTTCAATGGTTGTTAATTTCTTAATCTCTGTCACTTAAATGAGTCTTATTTTATTGCATCCCTTTGGTGGATTCAGAAGTTTTATCATGTCAAATCTTGCAAGGGTATGTTTGGTTCGTAAGATAAAAGTATCTATCCGTAAAAAACATGCATGTTTTTTACGGATAGATACTTTCATCTTACGAACCAAACATACCCCAAGTGGATTAATTTCCGGTGTGATAATAATGTTGAGATGTCCTTACTCCAAGAAAAAGATATTAATTAATTAAAGCATTATGTGACTAAACTAATTAGTGGATGTAAGATCTTAAACACGAAAAAAAATAAAAGGGAGTCATATTGTTGTATATTATAGTATTTATATAAATAAATAGAGTCGAGAGAGCTCTTCGTGTAAAGATATCTTTTGAGTAAAAGTCGCAACTATTCGGTTTATGACTTTTGAAGAAGAGTTGCAACCTTTTGGTACAACTCTTGAGTAACAGTTGCAACCTTTCAATGCAACTCTTAAATATATATATATACTCAAGATGTGTGGAGTTCAAGATGATTGAATAGATACAATTGATAGTTGAGAATTAGAGTTTCTCAATCTACTGAAAAGTCGAGTCTCTCTATATATATTATTTTGAGTCATTTACTTTATTAAAACACTTTTGATTTCTACTTCTGAAATTCGTTAAAGTGTAACTATCGAATTTCCGTGAAATAAGTTTTGTATCCTAGAAGGTTAATTCCTTGTGAGAATCATTTACACTTATGTGGGAGGAATTAATACATTTAAAGATAACATCATTTTTCAGTGTGTCTAACCTATCATTAACTCCATTACTTACATATATCAATGTCGTTCATTAGGGGGTGTGTCAGGTGACATGTCACAGGGCCCCCAAAATTCAGGGGCCCAATTTTTTTTCTCCTCCTTAATTTGTATCGCTATCTTAAGATTTAAGAAAGGCCCAAATTATATGCACCCACATCTATGAATAGTACACACACTTTACATTTTTTTTAATTAGAATATTTAAAAAATATTATAAGTACATTCTTTCATTTTTTTTCTCTCAAAATATGTGCATCCACCCTTAATTAATGGAGAAACTTACAAATGCATAATGATTTTTCTTTTCGAAAAAAAAAAAGAAAAATATGAAAAAATAAGTAAATAAATAAATAAACTAAATATCTTTAACAAACAACCCAAACAAATCTCTTGATTATTTTTCGAAAAAATATATTTTTTTGGAGAAAAATCAAATAAGAAGGAATAATTTGAAGAAGTCAATCAAACAAACTTTTGATAATATTTTTCGAAAATAGGCTAAAAGTTTGATAAAATATTAGAAAATTGTACCCTTTTTTTTTCTTCATATAACCAGAATCGAAAATATCATGTACTTGGATGTAGAAACTGAAATAGTGATTGAGAGAGAGGAGAAGAATAGGAGGAATGAAGATTGATGAAGGAGGAAAAAAAATGTTACTATTGCTATTTCTATTTTGTATTTTCAAATCTCACCATTTTTATTCTATTTATTCAATAGAGAGTAGGCGAAGTCGGATCTGTATTACGCAGACTGAGTGGGATAATGCAGACGTCGTGTTGTAAACGTGAAGAAAAGAAAGATAGAGAAAGAAGAACGAAATAGAGAAAGGGAGAAGAAAGAGGGAGGTGGGTAATTATTATTTGGTTTGAAATTTTGTATGCTGTGAATTTGGTTAGTAACATTTGAAGTATTTATTGAAGTAATCTTCCTGCACTATGTAATTTAGGGCCTCATTTTAAAGTGTAGCACAGGGCCTCTATATTTTTTGGGACGAGCCTGACATATATACAACACATATATCATAATATAAGTTAAGATTGGATAGTGCAGTATTAATTCTTTAATTGAGTGAATTAATATTAATAGGCTGAAAAATATTGTAACTCAATATTGATTTATGGGTCAATGGGAAGGATCAATCCTAATTCTCCTAAAGGTCTCTCAAGTAGCCCAATAGAAACTCATTGACATAAGCTGGTTAAAATAAAAGAAATAATTTGTTGTAAGATTTAGGATGAAGAAAGTATATATTTTTGGATAAGATATGTGGAAAAATAATACATACAAATCTTTTATCCAAGATTATTTTTGTTGGGATAATATATCTTTCCATACCTCCAAAATATGATAATATTTTCGGCCCATCTCCATCTGTAAGTATATGTGGTTGATTTTTAGCCATAAGAAAGAACTCAAGAAATTAATCTTGAATTTTTCAAAATTTCATGAAGTGTGCAACAAGATTTTTTTTCCTTGAATGTTGAATAGTTCATGAGATCTTCCACCGAATCTATAAATTAGGGCTTGAAGAATACTTGGAAATACTTTGATGTTGATATTGATCATCTTCACAATGGCGTCTCTCCAACTTGTTCATTAATCCCTTATTTTCGCATGTTTAGCGATTACATGTTTTATTCATTTGGTGCTATGAAATTGATTAATTGATTTAATTTATTTAAATTTTTATTAATCTTAAAATTTTCTTAGTATTTAAGTTACATCCCAAATAGATCTCCAACATGCTTCCCTGACAATTCGCTTCCATAAAACTCTCCAACTATGTGCTGCAATTTTAGATGGTACAAATTTATTGCAGGTTGTTTTAAACCCAACCTTCTTGTCCTTATCCATGTCTTCATTTGCCTCCCTTCTGCGGAGTTATTCATACACCTCCTTAGTCTCGAACTTTCAATTTGGGGTGTGCTGCCATCTATATCGATCTTTCTCTTTTTGCGTAAGTGGGATCCTGTTTATCAAAGATGAAAGATTGTTAAGTATCTTATGTTCATGGTCCACAAGATTTCTCCTCTACCTCTATCTCCACTCCAAGCTGCCCCCCCCCCCCCTCTTTTCCTATTCGATGCCATATGCTAACCAACTCCCTCATATGTTATTTACCTCTTATTGCTTTCACTATGTCCCTCCACCAATCCACACATCTAGCTCCTCTATTCGGCCCCCTTGCACAACTTACATAAACATCGTCCCAGAAAATCACTTTACCCACAACTGTCGCCCTCTTTTTTAGGAATTCCACATCCATTTTCAAACACCTCATTGAATCATTCAAAATCCATCACTGCAAGCCCCCATTTCTTTTTGTTTGCATACGGACCTCCCACTCAACCCAAGCAATCTTACTAGACCCCTCCAATGGAACTGTCTTTGGAGTCTCACAACCTCACTCTTAGTTTTTTGGGATTTCAGAAGGTAGACAAATAGTAGATATCTATAGATGTAAAAACTGTATTCAACAAAATTTTCCTTCCACCAATCGATAATTTTTCTCTCTCTTAACTTTGAAGTCTCTTTCTTGTTTTTGCAACTTCATTTGCCGATTCTGCCACTCTACTATATGTTGTCCCAACCTAAAATTCCAGGTAAATAAATGATAGAGAACCCATTCTACATCTTAGTTCAGCCGCCAATTTTTTCATACTTGCATCACTCAAATTTGCCCCATAAAGGCAACATTTTTACTAAATCATTTTTAAACCCAAAGTGAGTTCAAGCAACACTAGAAAGTGCTTGATGAAAATTGAATTTTCCATTGTATCCTATAAAGGTCATGTCATCCATGGACAACTGTAGGTGAATTTTTTTAACTTTGTTCGACCCAATCTCTGCAGTTTTGTACAAGCCCATTCCATTGTCTTCTTCATCATAATATTAATCCCTAGTAAGAGAAAAATAGTGACAGGGTCTCCCTATCTCAACCTCTTTCCAATTTAAACTTTTTTGATGGGCTAGAATTTACCAACACTAAAGTATGAGCTGTAGCAACACACTCCATTACCCATTTTTACCCACTTAGAATGAAATCAAAACCTCAGATATTCTCAGTCGATTGTAGCATTGCCTTTGTAAAATAAATTTAAAAAAATAGTCTTTTTAATTTTCTTCTCTTTGATTCTTCAATTACTTCATTCAGTGTGGTGACACTATCTAAGAATTGTATTCCCCCTACATATGTGCTTTGGTCCTCGGAGATGATTGGATCGAGCACCCGACATAATATTCTTGCTTATAATTTAGAAAATTATTTTGTGTACACCACCTAGGACGGAAATTGATCTGAAGTCCTATAATTCAGACGCTCTTTGGGATGAGAACCACAAAAGATAGATTTGTGCCTATGATCAGTTTTCCGTGAAGATAAAATAAAATTCTTTAAACTTTCTCAAAAAATCTATTTTGTAACAATATTTAACAAATTTTAAGTAAAAGGCCATCCTGTCCATGTGCTTAAGAGCTCTCACACGACCACACCGCCTCTCTAAAAATCTCATTGTAACAACGGATCTTCACGAAATTAAAATATATTATTAATGATGCAAAAAATAAATTACAATTTGATTTATCTCGGATCTACCCAGATTTTGAGATTCTACAATCTCTAATTTCTTCTCTAACATCTTGACTTTGGAGCTACTTCGTCGATTTTTGGACTTTGATCTTGAAAGATCTTCGATTTTCAGACTTGTAGCGTTAATTCAAAGACGTTGAGCCTTATTTCGGATCAAACATTATTTCTAGAGACTTTTCGGAGCTTTGATCTTAAAAAATCTTTAACTTGCGTACTTATCGGACTTTGCTCTCTTATTTGCGATTTCCGATTTCTGACTTGCTCTCTGATTTTTGTGTGTGTGTGTGTTTTAAATGACTAGAATGACCCCTAATTATAGGTGTAGAATTCTAGATTTACAAGTCATATTTGATTTGGAGAATATTCCAAAAATATGCCAAATTTGATAAATTTCAAGATGCCTTGAAAGATTTGTTAAGCTTCTAAGATTTGATTTATTATACTGGATTTAATTTAATTTATTAGGCTTTTAAGGGAAAATTTAATTTGTTAGACTTTTTGAGGCCCAATTTAATTTATTGGACTTTTAAGGATTCAATTTAATTTATCGGACTTTAGAAGTCCGACTTAATTTATTGGGCTTAGAGACTCAATTTAATTTATCGGACTTTAGAGGTCCGATTTAACTTATTGGGCGTTGGAGGTCCAATTTAATTTATTGGACTTTAGAGGTCCAACTTGATTTATCGGACGTTAGAGGTCCGATTTAGTTTATTGGGCTTTAGAGACCCAATTTGGTTTATCGGACTTTAGAGGTCCAATTTAATTTATTGGGCTTTAATAACCCAATTTAATTTATAGGACTTTAGAGGCCCGATTTAATTTATTGGGCTTTAAGAGCCCAATTTAATTTATCGGACTTTAGAGGTCCGATTTAATTTATTGAGCTTTTAAGAGGCCCAATTTAATTTATCAGACTTTAGAGGTCATAATTTGATTTATTGGATTTTAAAGGTCTCGTTTAGTTTATTATTTTAGGAATCGAATTAATCTAAATTCCCAATAATAAATTTGTTCGGCATTTTAACACGTAACTTGTCTCGTGTTATTTTATTCGACAATATATTTTATTTGCCTACAAATGCCCCTCGCAATTCGTTCGCGAGTGATTTTATCGTCAATGTGGATGATTTGCAAAATTACTTTGTCAATATATTTGCACGCAAACTTCGTACCTTTTTTTTTGTTTAATGAATTCCGTCAACATTTAAATTCAATATAAAAATTGGATAAATGAATTCACACACACATATATATATATTGCCCAATAAAAAATTTAATTTGTATGTATTCGTAAATCTTTTATTTTACCTAGAATTTGAAGATTTAGTCACTTATTAGAATCGGAATTTGGGTGCGACTATTCATACCCCATTAATAAATATACTCAATTTAAAATAAAAATAATTTAAAATATTAAACATACCCCATTTTTTATTAATATACCCTTTTTTTATTTTTGACTTATTCTTCTTCTCTCTCATGTTCTAACTGCTATATTCATGGAGTCCTCGAGACCATTCTACAGCTCTACGCAACCCTAAATTTTTATGTTGGGGATCAATTCATATTTTATCCACATACACAATTTACAGATCAATTCAATATCATTTTTTATGCTTTGTTAGTGACATCAAAATAATCTAAATTATATATTTTTATTATTTATTGATGAAATATTACTATATACAATAAATAATTAAAAGGGCATTTGCCTATTGTTGAAGAGCACCGTGGAAGAGGATGGACTGTCGTATTTTTCTCGACGATACAGAAGGGTTGAAAATTATGAAATTTTGGAATGAGGAGAATGATGATTTTTAGGCGGAGAAAAAAGCTCCCATGAGATCTGAAGGAGCATGGAGAAGAAGACATGACGTTCGTTTAGTGAATTCTTTTAAAATTTTATTCGGTTGCAACAGATAAAATGACGATGCAAAGTCTCAGTTCTTATAGCAGAAAAATGGCGACTCACTGCTTTATTTCTTTTTAGAAGACGAGATCAAAATTAAAAAAATGTATAACAGTTAGAATATGATAGAGAAGAAAAATAAATAAAAAAAAAGGTATATTAGTAAAAATGGGGTATGTTTAGTATTTTAATCTAGGGTATGCATAAATTTTTATGATAAAGATTTGAAAATCTCATATCACATAAGATTTTATTTGATAAACATAAGTCTATATAAAATCCTCATGCCCTCTCTTTTTTTCACAATTCGTAAACACTTCAACCTACAGCAGTAGATAATTTTCTTTTATCTTTCTTTCTCCCTTTTTTTTTCGGGTCATTGTGGACGGTTAATTGAGAAGGGCCACGAGACAATTTCAGAAATGGGCGGTAGCGTGGCTGTCAATTTCTGGAGTGTTACGTTTTAAAGAACGATGATACATATGAAATTTGGGTAGGAAATAGACGGTGGCGAGTCTATCAATTTCTTTTATTCCGTTGGTGCTTCTCCGGCATCGAGCCTATCGACCGATGTCCTGCTGTGGTGAGGAGGATAGGGTGTGTGCGGGAATTTTGGGAAATGGGGTCGCAGCACAGTGGCTGGTGTCGCGTACAGGGGTGACACTGTGTGCGATCGGTGGCGACGCGATTTGCAGGTCGCAGGTGAATCTGCGAGTGGGCCGCGAATAGCGGAACGCAGGGGTGCGACTGAGGCAGATTTGGACAGCGGCTTCGTGCGGTCGGTGGCTGTGGTTGATTTTCGAGTTAGAGAGGGAGTGGTGGCGTTGGCAGATTGGGCATCGCTGTGGAGGAGCAATTTCGCATCGGTGCGATTTGCAGCGATCGACGACTCCCTGATGAAGGGGTTTCGGCGGTGCGATAATACTGCTGGGCTTTCTCTGGGCCTTTTCCGTCAATGGCAGAGTGTGAAGGAGGAGAGAGTGAGGGCAATGTCATATCGCTGGCGATGGTGGTTTCGTCCTGGGTATTAGGCGTGTGTGATTTGGCATCGAGGATGTCGCGGGGAAGCAATTGTTCTTCGGATGCGCCGGAAGGGTGGGCAGTGGCCGCCACATCGATGAGCTTTTTTTAGGCAACAAATTGTTTGAGCATTTTGGTTCCCATGTGAAGAAGACAAAGCCACCTGTCTTTAATATTTCCTCCATTTACTCCACGTGTAAATATCATTATTATCATGAATATATAGGTATAATTAAAATAATTAATAAATATATACAGGTTTGAACTATATACCTCTCCAATATTATAAGATACACCTATTTTGCTATTTTTTTTATAAAATAAATTATTTTAATATTATTCCTTTCAACCCATCAACTCCACCTTCTTCACTTTCCCTTCTCCCAACCACACATCAATTTTCCTAAATTCTGCAATCAATCTTTAAGTTACTACAATAATTTCAGTCACTATCAATATATTTTTTATTCTGTAATGTCGAATAATGAATTGATGGAAGGCGGCGGCAAATAAAAAAAATGTATTTATCAATTACTTTTTTATAGATGTTTTAAAATTAATGTATGTTTACTTTATTTTTTTTTATTAAAATAGGTAAAATAGATATTTAATACATTAATTATATTTTTTTATAAAAATAGATATTTAATAATATATGTAGGTATATCTCATAAAATTGGAGAGGTATATAGTCGGGCCCATATATACATGTATAGAATTCATAAAAATAGGTGATATTTGCACTAAATTGAGGAAATTTTAAATGGAGGGATCCAAATCGGAAGAAGACAAGTACCAACGGGCTTGATTTGTGTTGGGCTCTTATCTGGGCAAAAATGGGCTTTAATTTATTTTATGGCCTAGGTTAAATACACCCAACACTTTATTGAGTACACCCACAGAACATTTACACATATACCCTGTAAAAAAATAGAATATTGAATATTCACCTTTTTTTCTCATCATATTATCAGTGTATAACAAAACATATTACGTAAACTAAAACTATATTCAAATATTCATCAAAACCAACCAACAAAACGTTCAAAATAAAGTTTCAAAAAGCAAACCCTAGTTCTAGAAAAATATTGCGAAAAACTTACCGGAGTAAGGGGATGACGACGATGGACGACCAAAATCGTGATATTAAATTGTCTACTTTACGGTTATTTTGGAGTTCGCGATGTGAAATTATTTCGAAAAAAAATACCAAAATATTAATAAATTAAGATGGTGGGTGCATAAATAGATTTTTATTATATAATTAGGGGTATATTAGTCATTAAGCATGTTATTAATTATAATCATAATTTTAGGTGGGTGTACTCAATAAAGTGGTGCGTGCATTTAACCTGGACCTTATTTTATCTTTTCGGCCCTATTTGAATTAATGTTTATGGAACAATATATAGACTAAGCCCAGTACTTTTTCTCGCCATAAATAACTTATGAGAGTAGATTAATAAATTATACTTGACATGTTACCAATTAATTATTGACAAAAAGTTATGTAAAAAATTTCTACCATAGAAATTTCTAAAAATAAAGAAAAAAATGCCCATGCCCTTTTAAATTATTTTCTTTTTCTCGCGCTTCCTCCCCTCTCATGTGCCTAACTGTCCCAGGTATAGGGTTGCAAACGAATCGAATCGAATCGAATATCATAGTTTTGTATTTGTATTTGAATAATAATCGAATCGAATCGAATACGAATATCATAATTCGAATACGAATACCTAATCGAATCAAAAGTATTTGATTCATTTACAACCCTCGGGTAAGAGTTTGAAATATAGGTGCATATGATATCTAGATTATTATCTAATGAGCTTACATCCTTAAAATAATAGTAATTATAGTAGCCATAAATTTCTTATGGTCTATAATCTTAAAATAATAATAATAACAATAATAATAATAGCAATAATTATACTAACTATTAAGTCTATTATCATTATAATATTTATAAAAAAATATTTAATCGAATATTTACGAATATCGAATCGAATATCATTATTTTGTATTCGTATTTGAATAATAATCGAATCGAATCGAATATTTGTAATCGAATTCGAATCATAAAATTTCGAATACGAATATCAAAATTCGAATATGAATACCGAATCGAATCAAAATTATTTGATTCGTTTGCAACCCTACCCAGGTATATAGGTATATGCATATTGCATCTAATCTTTCTTTCCTTTTTTTTAGCCACATAACTATTTTATTTTTTAAATTAATGTGTTAGTTAAAGAAAAATCAAGTAATATTATATTACAAATTTAAAAGTTTGGTTCCCAATTGTATTACTATACAAACATATGTGTATTACTGAAAGATAAAATTTGTGTTACTATCATATTAAATGTTATTATTTTACATATATTCATTTATTTTTATAGAATTTTTCATATAATATAAAAATATATGTTTTATAAGAAAAATATTATTTTGTCACAAATATTTATTTATTATTATAGAAATATTTAATTTTTCATATAATAACACATATTAAATTGTAAAAAATTTGTTATTACATGAATCATTATACCTAAATTTCAAGATATAATGATTAAATTTAAAAACATGTATTTTTCCATATAGTAACACACATTTGCCTATATAGTAACTCAAAATGAGGAGCAAATGTGTGTTACAATTAAGACAAATGTATGTTACTATCATATAAAAATGTTATTCTTTTTACATATATTCATTTATTTTTATAGAATAAATATTTTATATTATATAAAGAGTAAAATATGTTTTACTATAAAAATAAATATTAGTTTTTCACAAATGTATTATTTATTTTTATAGAAATAATTAATTTTTCATATAACAACACATATAAAATAGTAAAAAGTGTATTACTACATGATTCAATATACATAGATTTTAAAAGAATGATGAATAAATAAGAAATACATATTTATTCTTAAAAAAACTTATTTTGTCCTTATATTAACATACGTTTGCCCATATAGTAACAGAAAATGAGGAGCAAATGTGTGTTACGATTAGAGCAAATGTATGTTATTATCATATAAAATGTTATTCTTTTTACATATATTTATTTATTTTTATAAAATAAATATTTTTATATAATATAAAGAATAAATTTATGTTACTATAAGAATAAATATTAGTTTATCACAAATGTATTATTTAATTTTATAAAAATAATTAATTTTACATATAATAACACATATAAAATAGTAAAAAATATATTATTACAAGATTAAATATATCTAGATTTTAAGGATATGATGAATAAATAAGAAACACATATTTATTCTTATAAAAACTCATATTGTCCTTAAAGTAACACACATTTACCCATATAGTAACACAAACTCGGAGCAAATTTGTGTTACAATTAGAGCAAATGTGTGTTACTGTAATATCGAATGTGTGTTACTATAAAATTAAATTGTGTGTTACTATATTTACTTGAATTTTATCAAATCAATACATAATTTACAAATAAATAAAAAAATAAGTAAACTTAAAAAAAAAAAAAGATGAGAACGAAACTTTAGCCAGGGAAAATGATATATGGCTAATTCCATTAGCTTTAAGGGAAGAAGCCAGCACCGAGGTCATCAGCAAAAAGAGTTGCTTGGGTAAGATCGTCATTTACTTTTTTTAAATTTATTTTTAGAAAGATTTCTACGGTAGAAATTTTTACGCAAGTGTAGCTCTTAATTATTCTCGATTAATCCCTCTTTTTTCACATGTAGTTAGTTTACTTTCCTATTAATATGTATTTTTATTTTTATTTTTTTGACAAGGCGAACAATGTTGATCTACTAAAATATTTTTCAATGGACTCATGATTTCATCAACTTCGCGAGTTTCGAAAGAACATGTAGGTTTCGATCTTTGGGTTTTAATTCTTTCGAACTTATTGATTTTGATTAAAAGGCACTTGACTTCGAAAGAATTTGAATTTTTCAACGGACTCGTTCTTATCGTCAATTTCACGAGCTTCGAGAGAACTATGACTTTCGGTCTTATAGTTTTTAATTCTTCAAACTCGTTGATTTTGAATAAGAGGCACCCAACTTAGAAAGAATTCAGACTTCTTCAATTGTCGGTCGAATACTTATCAACTTTACAAGTTTTGGAAGAGAATCTGAGTTTTTTGTCTTGTGGGTGACTTTGTTGGAAATTTTTTGATAATATTTTAATTAGAAGATCAACGATGTGGTACGCTCGTCGTCATCAGCTAGGATATCGTCAATCTTTCTTTGCTACTTTCGGTCGAGTGTCTTTATTGGAAAGATTTTGATAATATCCGTATTAGCAGATCGACAATGTGGTAGGCTCGTCGTCGTCGGCTAGGATATCTTCAATCTTTCTTTGCTACTTTCAATCGGGTTGACTTTATTCAAGAGACTTTGATAATATCTTTATTAGTGGATCGACGATGTGGTGTGCTCGTGGTTGTCTGCTGAGATATTATCAATTTGAACTTGAATTATCACTTAAGCGTCCCACAAAATTTAATTCCAATGACTTAGAAGAATTTAGGCCCCGAATTTTCTTATCGTGCTTGCCCCCAATAATTTTTGGCTAAGATGACTAAATTATGACTGAACTTAGTGATATGCTAAGCTGCCTACATACCTCTTTTAAAAGAGGATCAAGGCAAAATGTAGTTCAAGGGGGAACATGATTTGATATTAGGGGGCGCCGTACACAGTTTAACCTCATGCGAACCAGGAGGGTCTATTCTTTACCTACTCTAGATAAAGTAGTGATTTCTATATTTAACCACTTAAATACCTTTAGTGGAGTAAGTTAACATTTTAACTACATATAACTACCTTTGGTGGTTGTCGTACACAGTTTATTCTCATGTGGACTAGAAGCAACATGCACTTTAGGCTCGTGTGTCATGAAGCTTTGAATTTTAAAATTTAAGATAATTTATGCTCGTATCAAGTAGCATTGATTTGAATGACTCAATTTGAGAGTCTTAGGCAGTTTTAATCTTATGTCAATAAGATTTAATTTGAGGGGCTTTATTTGAGAGTCTTACATAGTTTAATCTCATACCAAGGAGATTTGGACTTGAGGGACTCTAGTTTAGAGTTTTAGACAATTTAATCTCGTATCAAGGAGATTTGATTTGATGGACTCTATTTGAGAGTTTTTGACAGTTTAATCTCGTATCAAGGAGATTTGATTTGAGGGACTCTAGTTTAGAGTTTTAGACAGTTTAATCTCGTATCAAGGAGATTTAATTTGATGGACTCCATTTGAGAGTCTTAGACAATTTAATCTCGTATCAAGGAGATTTGATTTGATGGACTCTATTTGAGAGTGTTAGATAATTTAATCTCATACCAAGGAGATTTGGACTTGAGGGACTCTAGTTTAGAGTTTTAGACAGTTTAATCTCGTATCAAGGAGATTTGATTTGATGTACTCTATTTGAGAGTCTTCGATAGTTAAACTCGTGTCGAAGAGATTTGGACTTGAGGTACTCTAGATGGTCTCTTCTAACAATATATCTCATTATTGGATCAATTGCATTACTTTTTCTCTGAAGATAAAGCAATCTTCAATTAAGTGACCCACAAACCGATGGTACTTGCAATACTTTGGATCATCAATGCATGTGGCTTCTTCTGATCGTTTTATCGTCAGTAACTCAATTAGTTTTGCATCGAGCAACTCATCAAATATCCTAGAGACATCGGAGTCTAAGAATGGATATTACTTTTGCCGAATATCATTTAAAGTTAAACCCTTTTGCCCCTATCGTGAGCCATGTCTGTTATGTATTCCTTATTTGAAGGTTTAACATAAGTTTTATCACGATGTTCTCGAATTAGTGGTTCATCAGACCCATTTATGGACATACTTAGCTCCATATCGTGAGCTCTCTTAGCTAATTCTTCAAAAGTTCTCGGTTGTATCCCTTAAAGAATGTACCTTAGACGGGCTGCACATTTCAATAGCTAACTTTTTCGATAGTCTATCCTTGCAGTTTAGGCTCAATTTCTCCATCTATTAATATAATCAATCATCGGCTCGTCTTTTAGTTGACTGATAGTGGTTAGCTAAATCATGCTAACAGTCCTCATTGTGCTATAAAATTGATTTAGGAACTCATATTCCAGCTGATCCCAACTATAGATGGAGTTAGCCTCCAAATCGATATACCATTTGAAGGTATTTCCCTTTAATGAATGGACAAATTATTTTGCCAAATAGTCTCCATGCGTACCAGCATTGTTGCATGTTTCAACGAAATGAGCCATATGTTGTTTTGGGTTCCCTTTCCTATCAAAGTCTTGAAACTTTGGGGGTTGGTAACCTGAGGGCATTGTCAAGTCATCAATCCTTTTAGTATGTGACTTGGTATATGTGAAGGTTGATTTGGAGTTATAGTTAACTTTACCCTTCACGGTATCCAATATGAGATCCTTAAGTTGATCAATAATTATTCCATTTTAAAAAAATATCGGGAACTCTTTAGCAGTCATATCGTTCCCCTCCACTTGATGTTTGGTTGAGGTCTCTCCCTCAATGGTTTTGTCCTTAGCATGACTTACATCGTCATTATCCACCCCATTCATCAAGTTAGATATTCGGGCGTCTTGCTCTTGGAGCTTCCGTAAAATTCCTTCAGTAGACTTCATTAGGCATGCAAGTTGCTCTTCAATAGTTGTGGCATTCGTTGTCATAGCCAGAGCCAGATGTGCAATTGAAGAGTCAGATGAGGAACGGGGTGTAGAGCATGCATAGTTATCTCCTTCGCTTTCATCCATGTAGGATAACTTTATCGCAATTGTATCTGTTGATGGGTCTGCTGCTGCTGAAGAAAAGTGTGTCAATGCCTTTTTCACCATGCTTCTCGTAATAACATTGACATTAGATGTTTTTGGAGAACTGGACTTTAAAAGTCGATTCATTTCGTTTTTTAGCGTAAAGATGAGACGTAAAGATTGTCCCACTGGGCATGCCAAAATTTGTAACGATAAATTTTCACAAAATTAAAATATATTATTAATAACGCGAAAGAGAAATTACAACATGATTTATTTCGGATCTACCGAAATTTTGGGATTCTACAATCTCTAATTTCTTCTTTGATTCTTCTCTAACATCTTGACTTTGGGGCTACTTCACCGATTTTTGGACAGTGATCTTGAAAGATCTTCGATTTTTGGACTTATAGCATTAATTCGAGGGCGTCGAGCCTTATTTCGGATCAAACGTTATTTCTAGGGACTTCTCGAGGCTTTGATCTTAAAAGATTTTTAATTTGCAGACTTATCGGACCTTGCTCTCTGATTTACAATTTTTAACTTGCTCTCTGATGTGTGTGTGTGTGTGTTTTAAATGACTAGAATGAGATCCCTGTTTATAGTTATAGAATTCAAGATTTACAAGCCAAATTTGATGGGCTGGAAGATTTGATTTGGGGAATATTCTCAGAATATGCAAGATTTGATAAATCTCAAGGATATCTTGAAAGATTTGTTAGGCTTCTAAGATTTGATTTATTACACTGGATTAATTTAATTTGTTAGGCTTTTTAAGGCCTAATTTAATTTATTGGACTTTAGAGGTCCAACTTGATTTATCGGACTTTTGAGGTCCAATTTAATTAGAGGCCCAATTTGATTTATCGGACATTAGAGATCCGATTTAACTTATTGGCCTTTAAGAACCCAATTTAATTTAAATTTCCAATAATAAATTTGTTCGACATTTTAACACGTAACTTGTCCCGTGTTATTTTATTAGGCAATAAATTTTATTTGCCTACACTCTTCCCTTCTTTTCTCAATTCTTCCTTCCAATGATCTGAACACCTCCGAAACTTTCAAATCTGCCTTCAAATTCTTGAACTTCTCCTTCAACACGAAGCTTCCCCAGCCCTCAACTTTGTACTCTCTCCATTTATTTAGCACAAACTCTCGGAATCTAGGAAAAGACAGCTAAGCATTCATAAAACGAAATGGTTTTTGACCCCAATCCTTCATTTTAATTTGAAAAGAGATGGGACAGTGATCAGAAAGGGATCTTCATTAATATCCCTATTATTCACCCCTTATGCTCTACCCTTCCTCTCCGAACTTCTTCTAACAGAATTAAAATCACCAACCACACAAACACAACTAACCGAATTTTGCATAGTTATATTGTGGATTCTATCCCATAATTGAATTTTTTCCGAGAGAAGACAAGGTGCATACACATTAATGAAACAACAGTTAACTCTCTCCGAACCCCAAATACCATTAACCACAACAGACCCCTCCATATGCCAATAACTACTTGCAAAAAAAATATCTTTGTTCCAAATTGAAATAATTCCTCTGGACCTACCTTCAGGTTCTCTATAAGCCCAAGCACAATTTTCGCCACCCCAAAGTGATTTGCAAAAAAAAAAAAAAATTCATCAATTACCTCTTTTTTGGATTCCTGAATACAAAAGAAATTTGCCTTCTGCCTCAAAATCAGGTCCCTAATATCCTTGCACTACTCCCCAAGCCTCTGATATTATAACTCAATAACTTCATTGATGGTTGCCTTGTTTCCCCTTATCACACTTATACTTCTCGTGTTTACTCAAGCTTTCCAACTTCTCAATCATTAGAAGTTTTTTGTTTGGTGCGTCAAGACCTAGTAATTTTCCTGTTCCCCAACACTCCGTAGCTTCTCCTCCTGACTCTACAATGAGTGAATTGGGTGCCCATCTATTTTTTGCTCCTTTTTTCTCTTTCCCCACCTTAGCTGACGCGACCACACTTATCACACACAAACATACGACCCGTTTAAATAAAACTCAACCTGAAAACTGGCTATATTTTTTTTCTATTTCGATATAACACTATATAAAACCCAATAACCTGTTTACATTCACAAGAGTAGTTTCAAACCACACAAGTAACTACTCCACCTCCAAAACCATACAACAGAATCCATAATTTTACAATATAATACAATACAGGTTTACAACAAACACACTATACTACAACAGAAGCAAAATAAGCCACAGTCCTGCCCGTAGGTCGTCATCTATGTACACAACAACTCAAAAAGCCTGCAAAAGCGCCGCAGCTACTCAAGTTTCATCACCAGATCACATATCATCTGGGTTACCTACAATGCATAAACTACGTGAGATTTATAAATCTCAGTAAGAAGAAATTATGCATGATGTGAAGTTTCACTCAAAAATCCTTCCCATGCACAATGCACTCTCATTTGAAAACATCAATTTATTTATGAAATACTTATTAAGGGCCCCTGACACACTGTTATGCACCGGCATGAGCACACAACTCCAATAAATGAATATATAATTAAGTGGCCACTGTAAGTATGCCCAACGTGAGGACCACCCTCCTGTGGCCATACAAGGGTCCCCCACATCGCGCCCCTTATGACCACCAGGAAGTATCCCTCCCCGTCAAGACATACGGTGAGGATCCATCCCTCTAGCGGCCTAGCTAGACCCATCACCAAACATGGCCCCCTGTCCGTTCAGAAGTCCCTCTAATATAAACACACCATAAATATAGACGTTGGCCCACGCTAGGTAGCCTACTCTATGTTTCCCTAGGTCGCTCCTTCCCAGGTCGCCCCTTCCGCCCTCGATGCATAATCAGTGGTCAATCACACCAAGTTTGAAAACTTTCACATGTTAATGCGTGATATGCATGATGCTCGTGCAATTAATATCACTTAACAAGATTCATAGATTATTGAACTCATAGGTTCAGTCCACATCAACTATGGAGCTCACAGACTCCTTTTACAACACATATAGAGCTCACTGAACTCACAGGTTCAGTCCACATCAACTATGGAGCTCACAGACTCCTTTTACAACACATATAGAGCTCAAAGGCTCATTCCATAATATATACAAAGCTCACAGGCTCATTTCATATAGCACAGAATATAAATCACATATTACAATCCACTTAAATCCACATATTATCACTCAAATATAAATAATTCATAAAATAATATGTTTATGCTTCGTAATTGTAAATGAATTTCTACTTACCTCAAATTCGCAAACACGTCGATAATATAAACTCCTAAAGCACATTCCCGTATCATATCTAACAACAGTTAATTACAAAGTATTCAAATTTACTAAATAATCAACTCTACTCAAACTTTCGTCTGATTAATAAGAACGCTATTAAATCTTATGCACAAGAATTATCTGAATTAGGGTTTTATCGATACGGAGTCGATTTTTTTTCTTTTTTCTTCCTGCCTCGCAAATTAACCCTCTCGCGACTCCCACTCTTTCTTGAAATGGCGTGAGTGTGAATGGACTTGGGCATATACATTAGTCGGCGTGAAGTGGTATACCACCGCCTTAACCTTATATATTATAAATATATATATTATTATTAACTTAGTTAACTTGTGGCAACGCCACATATATCAACTTTTTTTTTTTTTATTAACTTAACTTACTAAAGCAAATCCAGCCTAACATATATTTATATATTATACTAATAACACAATTTATTATATATATAATTTATTTAATTATTCTATTTATACTTTCTATTTAACTACTACCACTAATTCTCAAATAGTTTACACTCAATTTACACCACTAGTTCCCAAATAATTAGTACAATACATTTATCCCACTAGAGTCTTAAATAGATTAAACAAGAATTTTCTCATTAATAAACAAATAAAGACATATATCAATTCAATAAATAATTTAACGTTTAAAAGTACAACAATTAGCACAACATCACAAATAACATATGAGTAATATAAAATATACTCAAATAGTAAATAGTATGATAATAATTAAAGTGCACATAATGTATCAAATATATTCATCCAATTATAAATTATCAAATTAATAATTTAAATGCACGTAAAACATGAAATATATTTAAGCAGTTAGCATATAAATAAATAAAATGCATCTAACACATGAAGTATATTGACCAATGAGCAGTGAAAAACTCGGGTATCACATTAGCAGCTCCGAAGATATCATATCAAAGAGGAATACACTCAATTCAATTTTTTCTGCTTTTCAAAATTTTCGGTTCTACTTCCATCTTGTTTTCGGTGATTTACATTTGCTTGAAACCTACTCCATCTTCTTGAGAATTTATTTCCTTGTTCGGACTGCTTGCTCGATCTTTATTACCAGATACATTTTGCCTCATGGTGCTAATCTGTGAGACTGTGTACGGAGAAGTCTCAGGTTTTTGAGATTGAGATTTTGAATTCCCAAAAAGTAATTCTTTAACATAATTCTCGACCAACTGGTTTTCCCCCCAGCATCTGTAAGTGTATCTCAACCCAATAGAGTAAACTCCCCACTACCAGTAATGTCTTTATCTTTGGGCCCATCTAAATTAATAAAAGGACCAGGATATTCTCCCCCATAATTGAGTAGTTCACCCCCGTTCACTTCACCACCCTATATTTTTTTTCATTGTCAATAATTCTTACCATTATATGATTTAATTGATTTGCAAATTCACCCCACCCCATTTCAAAGCAAAAACACTGCGCCTCAGTGAACCCGCGTGACGGAGAAGGGAGGAACCCGCGCGTCACCGAAGAAGGGAGGGACGAGTGCACCGCTGAAGAAGGGAGGATTTGAACCCGCGTGCGTGCCCCTGTGAACGTCCGCGACAAGTTACAATAGACAAAGGTACAAGTTTCGATTTTTGAATGATTTGAATTTGGATTTTTTATAGGGTGGTGAAGTGAAGGGGGGTGAACTACTCAATTATGGGGGGACAGAATATCCGGGTCCTTAATAAAATACCTTGATGTATCCCAATTTTAGCCCAACTTTTTAGAGCCGAATTTGGAGATACATTTGGGATGTTTTCTAGATTATTCACTTCCAGGAAAGGATGAAAATATCGAGGTCTTAAATTTGTGAAAATATCGATAAATTTAAAAATAATAAAAAATTTAAGAGCAAACTTATAATACATAAATTTAACAAAATAATTTAAATAAATTGCACAGTTGTGACAAATTTATATATATACACTATTTTTGGAGTTATTCCCGAAATTCATCTATATTTTCTCGAAATCTTTCGACATTTTCTAGATATCAGACGATATTTGGTTTAATTTGTGGAAAAAATAAGAGATATCGATATTACAGACCGATATTTATTGATATTTTATATTTTTTAATGAATATTATGGAAATATCATTTCTACTCAATTCGATATCGATGACTATGAAAAATTGATATATCGTGAATATATCGGTGAAATATTGATATATTTTGATCCTTGCTTCCAGGCTACAATTGGAATTTCTTCCTTCATAATCATGTGGGCCCAATTTTGATGTTCCATTCTCCATGGGAATATGAGATAATAGCTTTATAGAACGGTAAAGATTAGTATCCATACATCCAGACAATAATTTTAATTTATTAAAATTAAATTAATTATTATATTACTAAGGGTTTATTACAAATAAGTGTTAACTTCTACTGCAACTTTAAAAGGAGTGGACCGATTTAAAAAGTTTACAAATAGGTTCATATACTGCGTATATATATACTATCTGACCCCACACTCTCTCATCTCTCTCTTAATTTCAAAAATCAAGGTTCACAGTGAATTTTCAAGTGGCGGTGCCCGGGTTAGTGGCGACGGTGGGAGGCACAACCAGATTTTCACTCGTCTCTCTCTCTCTCTCTCAAATGGAAGGCAGACGGGCGGCGACGGTGGGCCGAAATATACCTCTATAAGAGCATTACAATCTGAAGGCCGGCAACTTTGACGAATCGGCGAAAGGAGCGAAGGCAGTGAGGGGGCGAAGGGAGGACGGTTAGCGGCCGTAAAGGGGCTATGTCTTCACGATGTAAGGCGGTGGTGAGGGCGCGGTAGATCTGTAGGACGGGCTTCACTATGTTCAGATCTGGGCTTCGATTTGGGCGTTCGGTGGTGGTGAGCGGCCTGAAGCTATGTCGGTGATATGGAAAGAGAAGACGGAAGATAGGTTTGTGCGTCGATTTATATTCTGGTGCATTTTTTCTGGTGAATAGGCGGCGGAGGCGAGGGGGCTTCCTCATATTTATGAGCACGTGGAGGCGGCTTCTGTTTTTCAGGCTACTTATTTTGTGATGATGGCACACTATGGTGGATTCTTTATAAAGCAGTAGATGAGCTTCCTCATATTTCTGGAGAAGGCTTCACAAAGTCAGAAGCCATGGAAGGCTTTATCATGTTTCTAGAGAAGGGATTAATTGAGATGTAATATTAGTTGTGATGTAATTTTTAGTTTTTGACGTAACTGTAAATTTGCAAAGTGTATGTCTTTTGTGTTAAAAATGGATATATTTGTGTTAGATATATTTTTATTTTTGTGCTATAAAATTTATGTTTGTTGTGCTAAAACTGAATATTTTTGTGAAGTATATTTTTGTTTTTGTGCAATAAAATTTCGTTCTATTGTGCTAAAAAAATTAGCTCGTTTGTGCTAAGTATACTTTTCCTTTTGTGCAATAAAATTTTTGTCTGTTGTGCTAAAAAATTTGACTCGTTGTGCAAATTAATTTAGCTTGTTGTGCAAACAATTTTCTATGTATATTGTGCAAATAATTGTGCTAATTTTTTGTTTGTTGTGCTAAATTTCTTTTACTTATTGTGCAGTTAAAATTTGTGTGGTTGTGGAAAATAATTTTATGCCTCTTGTGCAATGATTTCTCTGGCTGTTGTGCAAAACACTTTTTGTCTGCTGTGCAAATAATTTTGTGCGTTTGTGCAAACAATTTTGTGCTTCTGTGCAGGTGAACCTATTTGTAACTTTGACTTTTTGGTAAACCTATTTTAAAGTTGACCCTCAGAAGTGCACTCATTTGTAAGTTTCCCTATTACTAATTTATCCCTAATTATTTTAGGTGCAAATTTATTAGTAGGCGTGCAATGCATTAATTAACCCACACTTATATTAATCATGAATCTCACTACTATAATTAACCAACCCACTTCCAACACTTAATTAATTAAACGGTAACTACATCATTTGAATTATTCTCATTTGAATATCTAGATTTTAAAATTATAATTTATTAAAATTAAATTAATTATTCTATTAAATTATTCTACATTATTTGAATTATTCTCATTCCTACGTCATTTGAATTATTCTCATTTGGATATCCAGATGATGAAATTATAATTTATTAAAATTAATTTAATTATCCCACATCATTTGAATTATTCTCATTCCTACGTTATTTGAATTATTCTCATTTGAATATCTAGATTCTTAAATTATAATTTATTAAAATTAAATTAATTATTCTATTCTATTATAAGTTAATTTTGGAAATATTAATAGTATATACGATTTGTTCGGTAATATTTCAAGTATTTTAGAGTATATACGATTTGTTTGCTAATATTTGATGTAATTTGAATATTACGATATGTTGATTTTTTAAAAAAAATAAATGATGTAATTTGAAAATAAATTTAATTTGAAATGAGTAATGAGTGGGATTTAGTTGGCCGAGATTTATGGATGGTGGTTAAATTTTTTTCACTCTTAAAAAGATTTTTTTATGATTTTTTCTATGATTTTTTTATTTTTATTTCATTTACGATTTTTAAAATATAATCTTAAATAATTTACGATTTGGTTTTAATTTTTTTATAATTTTTACATATGTTTAAGTTGTAATTTTAATTTGAATATTACAATATGTTGACATATTATTTATAATATACGAAATCATATTTTTACGAAATATTCAAATCATATTTTTTTACGAAATATTAAAAATATAATTTACAAGTATTGATGTTGGGATCCTAATAATATAACTGTTTTGTAAGGATGGTATTAGGAATTACTCAGTCTAGTATTACATACTATTAGGTTATTTCTAGTACCATCCTAATAAAAGGATAATACTATTAGGTTATTTCCTTAAACACTTATTATTCATAGTGTGAAACACTTTAACAATATAAATATCACTTATACATCATCATTATTATTATTCTTAAAATATATTACAAAGATATAGACCAAATATCAAGTATTGATGTTTGGATCCTAATAGTATAACTGTTTTGTGAGTATGGTATTAGGAACTATTGTTTAGCCAAAAGGTGTCTACTTGCAAGTGTACACGATTGTTATTGCAATGGCAAGCTTAACCAAGTTTATTTTATATATAACCCAAAGGAGACGGTTATTTGTAAGGTAAGACTATTGTTCTTGATTCAAAAACACAAAGCAAATAAAGGGAATTTGGTATCTATGTTTACGAGTGCGTCAAACTTGTAAACTACCTATCACCTTGGTTGCAAAGTGAGCGAGTGTGAGAGTTATGTGCTAGTGTACTATCCTATATTTCATATGGTGAGGTATCACTTTCTCATGCCATGGAATTGTGTACAATCAATTGGTAAGCCACTCTAACATGCAAGAAGTCTCCCTAATAACACATTAAAGCCTCTAATTGTTCTTCCTATTCACTAAGTATAGCTCTCACTATCTTAGGAATTTAATCAAACACTTGACATACATTTGGCTAGTACAAGAAGATTTAGGAAAATAGGTCAATTCTCATTGAGACTATCTCCTAATGACCCTTATGATCAACTACACATGCAAGGTATTCATACAATCCATCAATGTAGAGAATTGATCATACAACAATTCATAGCAATCAAAAGATCAACATAATCACCATACTACTCCATAG